>JAAXOA010000201.1:0-30182 GCA_036561885.1 Salina celebensis | reverse complement strand
GTCGTAATTTTTCATCCGCATTAACTTTAACTTTAATTGCCCAGTTAATTAAAGAAGGTGACGAAATTAGGTATGGGTTCTTTGAGCAAAAATGTTCACCTTTATTAGCTCTATCCATTTAGCAAATAAAAAAATTTCGTTAATTTTCATGCATTATAATTAACTTTAATTGTGCAGTTAATTAACGCTTTGACGAAAACTTTTCAAATTTACACCAGAGCTTACTTAATGTCTGAGGATTATGTGTGCAAAATTTCAGCCCTCTACTCCTTATAGTTCCCGAGATTTCGCACGGAAGGACAGACAGATAGACAGACAGACAGAAAGCACAATCTTATAAAGTAGCTCCGCTTACAGCTTTCGCTACTTAATAATAGTAAGCCGACAATTGAAATATAGAAAAGTATCGGAGCAATGGCACAGTTCTGGTATTCATTCGCCGCCAAATCACGTGTCACGGTGGTGATCGAATTATGCATACGAGCAACTCTAACAAAATTGATTCGCCAAGAGAGCTTCATCAATATTAATATCAGTATCAATTGCTTTTTCTTACTTGAAGGATTGCTTGGAAATTTATGCCCATAATCCATCTTGGTGGGGAACAATCGTACCAAATTTGGTTCAAATCGGCCCAGTAGAATTGCCAGGACTCTAGAGCGTGACGGACAGACAGATCTGCCGTCCACATGAAGTAGCTTCGCTACTTAATAATAGAAAAATATTATAATGTTCTCTAAAAAACCGCAAACTTCGCTGACGGATAGAATACGCTTTTACAGTTACTTTAAATCATCCACATAGTCAACAGACATTGTCCGTTAATTTCCACAGCATTAATTTCCACAGTCATTTAAATTTGAGCACTACGCTCGATTAGATAAGAAGAAACATGTACACTCGGCCAATTCTCTGCTTGTTTAGTGTTTACTAATTTCAAGGGGTCGTGTCTTTTAAACACTAGTTTAGTGCTTTAATACAATACACAATCGCGAAAACCTGCAGGTATGTTCATAATACCGTATTTCGGTTTGACATACGATTAAAACCGATAAAAAAGCTGGCAGAGGAAAAAATTTAAGCCAAGAAGAGAAAGTTGAAGCACCGTTTTTATTTCAAACCCCGTTTTTATTTTTCTTCTTTGTATAATCATCTCAACCGTGCACTTCAGTATGTTTAGATTGGATAAGCGATATCAATATTTAAATGTGAAAGAAAGTAAAAGTAATAAAGGAAAACATATTTATCCCCTCCACTTTTTTATCCTTATCGTGCTCCCAATATTCTTACATTGGTTGTCTCTCTCTCATGTGTGCATACAACCAAGACTCCTACTCCTAGCTATTTTATCATCGTACTTTTCCAGCTTTCGATTTTTGTTATTTTTTTTAAATAAAAACTTTTTCACTGCTTAAGCTACTGCTTTTTTTCTGTTATCTTTATTATGCTTAGTTGTAGCATCAGTGTTATCGTTGTGAAAGCAGTTTTCCCAGAGGAGTCATTCTGTATGTTTCCTTCTCTAGCAGTGTTACTAATTGATGTCCCTTTGCTAATTAGCATCAGCATACTGTAGCAATATTCATTAAGATTTTCATTTTTGTTCATTCCTCCTTCTCCTCTTCTCCAGCAATATTTTTCCTTATAGAATGACAACATAAAAGTCTGTGTGTTGTATACTCTCAAAGCATACCATTTTCTTTTTAGGCACAGACCGTCAAAGTAGATGACCTACTCTTCATCAGCTTTCTTCTTCCTCTTAATGTGTTATCGTTAGTTGCTATCTTTTTCATCCTCTTTTCAGATTCCATGTATTTTTTTCAAAAGTTGGGCACATTATCTTTTTATATTTTAGCTTGTACAAGCTTTGAACCTGTGTTTACAGAATGTTCTTCTGTTTAGGTATTTACACATTTTTTTCCTGTTTACTTACGTATTTTTTTGACAAAGAGCTGAACAGACTTCTTCGAAGACAATAATTATAGAACTCGTAGTCATTCCTGCTGCTGATCAGGAGATAGGAGAAAGCTCTTTTTTAGTTAATTAGTCTTCGTCTCTATTCCGTGATACAGCTCACAGCAAAGGGCTACTCCCATTCATAATGAAGACCATAAAAATTTGATAGCTTATAATTCCTTTTCCTTGATGCGAACCCCTTTCTCATTTTCTTTTCTCGTGTAATACTTTGATTCATATTTTCGGCTTTTGTATTTCTCCCCTTTGAGACTTTCTTCGGCTTCACTTCCTTCTCTTATCTACTTTTTTTTTTCATATAAATTACCGAAATTTGGATTTTTTAATTTCTGAATGATATTTAAAAAGTACATGAAACTCATAGATTGAGCCGGTGGAGATAATTAGCCTTTTCAGAAGACATTTACGAAAAGTCTTCATGTTGAATTCTTTGTGTAGCGTAACCAGTTTGATATTGGTGGGAACTTATGTCCTTAAACGATATAGGTAATTGTACTCTGTATTAGGACCTCGCTGGAAATATCATCGATCAATTTTTGGCCATGATTTAAAAATCGCATTCTTTTGTTCTGGGAAACATTTTTGGTGCAGATATTCCTGTTGCTTCATGGTAGTAATAAGTTGAGCAGAACATACAAGCCATAGGTCACATGCTACAGCAACTATCGGATTGTACACGCTCTCTTCGTTTGAAACCCCTTTGGTAATGGTAACTCTAACTCTATGATGGAAGTATCTGGAATGTTGGGAAAGCAAAGAAAGCTTCCAGGGAAACCAAAAATAAACCTGCCGAAGGAAGAATGACTGAAGAGATAAAAATAGCAAACGAGCTTGCAATGACAGATACTCTCACAAACTAACTTTTTACGTCACTTGAGTTTTCCTAACTTGCCTAATGTACTTACCTGGTAATTCGTTCCAAGTCCTCTAACAATGCAAAGACAGATCAGATCTCAAATGGTTTTATTTTATCGAACGATTTGAGAATTATTTTCACTTTTAACTTATTCACCGAGAAATAATGTGCCACACTGTGTTTTTAAGCGCATGGTTTTTTTCTTTGGTTTAACCTAACACTATATTATATAATATTTGGGGCATTTTCATTTGCAATGCTTTCATTATGTTTATTACACCTACCAAACCAATACCTATTACAGTTGGCTTGGTTATACCGTAAACCCATGTTCACAACTAAACAAAGGATCAAAACATGAAGCATGTGAGATCGCTTGTCTGTTGATTCAATTTTCAACTTGTATGAAAAAGCAGCGAACACTAGTTGTTTTATATCATACTGAATGACTTATCCGGTACGTTCTGTGTGGGAGTACTTGTTTTTGATTTTTGGTTTAATGTTCAATGTCTCAAGCCTTTTGTTCACATACACAATCTCAAAATGGTCGGATAATTCACTTAACATTCTACAAGAAAGTCGTATCTACTCCCGAAAATGACAGTATAAAAGATAATTGCTATAACAGCCGGTTTTGTACAGCGCACATATAGGTCATTTCCGAGACCAACACTGTAGAACACACTCAGTTTACCGAAGAGCTACTTCATTTTTGCTTTCTTTGAACAAATCTTAGAATTGAAATGACTACATTATCACTTTTCTGTACCACATGACAATATGAGGTGCAGATTTATTATGTGTTTTCATATAGACGCTTCATATAGTCGCACAATTGGTGTAAAATTAGTATTTGAAAATTATCATAAGAGTTCTCATTGAAAAGACAATTGAAAAGGTAAAACTAACTTTACATAGGCAGTTAAACACTAAATATGAGTCGACAAAGAGAGGGGAAGTAGAAGGGAGAGAGAAAATGGTAAAAGTCAGCGCGATTTACCGACCAACTGCTGCTGGTCACTGGTGCACCTTGTCGTTGGGCACACACTCATATACACATTTGTTATTATTATTTTCTTCTGTTGATCCATTCAAATCCACTAACATCAACAACACTTATGCATGCTGGAAATCTACTCTAATAATCAAAATATAATATCAAGCTATGCTGTATATAAAAGCACTGGTTGCAGTTGACGGAGGAAAGTAGACATTTAAATGCAGTTGTAAAAACGAAGCTGATTTCCAAAGTCAAAGGCAGTCCAATACATCTATTTCTATGTACATGTCATGCAATCAACTACCAACTACCGAATATCGTTACATTTTGAAGAAAGCAGATTTTATCAACGATGGAACTGAATCTGGATTGAACTGGATTGGAACCAATGATTGAAAGAAATTCCTGGTTAGCATATTTACACATATAAAACGTGTATTTCAATGGACAAAGTTCTTAATTTGTCCTGTTTAGTATGTTGGACAGACGGACACATATAAAATATCATTGTAGACTACAGTTTTCTGTAGTAATAAAGTTGCATTTTGTAGGAAAGCGAACGACTACCATAATAACAACGGAGACCTTTCGTCTATCCGTCTATTTTCCAATGTTTGGTAGCCAATGTGGTCGGTTCTTCGGTGCTGTTGCTGTTACTGGCGAGGAACAGTGTGTTACCTACACATTTGCTCCTGAACTGATGTGTATGCATATTTATTATTATTATTGCTTTCTAGACTTCCCGACTCACAATTCTCTAATCGCATTGATGATGATGTTGATATGTTGATGACATGAGAGAGCAAGAGAACCAGCAACACAGTTCACACAACATTATAATATCACCAACATTCATCGCAATCGTTGTCGTCATCATCATCGTTCCACTAATATTCCAACATACAAGCAAGTTAATGTGAAGAGGAGGTAAAAAAGGTGAGTGAGCCAAACTAATAAACGCTACTTAATCGGTGTCATAGCGGAGAAAGCCCGGTGCCAGGTTTGCTGTTCCATCTACTCCTGTTGTTACAATTATGTTGGAATAATTTTTTCCCAGTGAAATTTATTCATGCAGACTGGAAGCGAGCCATGCAAAAAATACTTGTATACGCTAAATGAAACGGATTAAAAATTTGCAAAAATCATTTGACCGGACTTTCATTTTGCAAACCGAAGAAATGTCAACATCATGGCGAAGAATGCTAAACTCGATGGAGCCATGAGGAAAAGCAAACACAATTTAATATCTGTCGCTGATTAGCTAGGTGGATTTGAATCCCAAAGCATTCGTTCGTGAATTACAAATCAAAACTGGTACTCATAAGAAAGAAACAATTCAAAATACACGTGGGAACACCATTGAAGACGAGCAATTCTGCTCCAGATGACCAAAATCCAGATTCTCCCATATTCCATACCGATAGTTCAAAACTATGTAGATAGAAACATTTCTGTGCTATACATGATTGAAAACCTGTTAACCAATATTTTATAGATTTATACAAGCTAAGAGTAGTTATGTCGTATCCTTTTGCGCATAAAAAATAAACTCATTCTTTGTATGTTTTCAAATTCATTTAAAGCTTTTTCCTTTCTTCTGTCAATGCGTATCGATTATTGCTAGTAACAGCAGAAATAAAACAATGGTAAAAAATCAAGCACCTTGATACATGATTACTATTACCTTCATATTGGAAACAGAGTTACTGCCCATGAAAGCAAACTGACTGATTGTGAGTGAACGAACGTGTTTCACTGAGCTGAACTGGGACGGAAGAAGGTGAAATCAAATCATAGCGATAATAATAGGGAGCTATATAACAGTTATCCTCTGTCGCTTTTCATGACTTCCAAACACAGCTACTATAGTCCGAGTATGCTTTGGAAAACTAGTGACTGACTGGAGACCAACCTTGCTTTACAGTCGGATGAAAGGATTTATTTCAATCTGAAAAACGTCAAACTCTCTTCTCCATGTATATTGTTCAAATTTACTAGTGAAATAAATGCATGTATTCAACCAGCCGTTGAATTGTTATTGTCGCCTTCGAACCCCGAAACTCCAATCGAACAAAATCAACTCGCATTTATATCTTTCACACAGTCAAATGTATTTTACCTGTCCTCCAGTATAAAAATCAGTGGGCACACACATCCACATTTTATTGCTGTTATAATTTCTTTCCCTACAAAAACACGCACTTCATAGAGTCTACTATAAAGAACCTATTGAACTAAAGCCGACATTAAATGCATGACGAAGTTTATTCAGTTTTTTTTCTCTGGCTGTTGTAGCTCCAACAGATTGCACCGACTTATATTGTTCACATATTTGTATTCTTTTTTTAGAGAAAGTTTGTTGTGTTATACCTTGTACTGTTGACCCTTTTTATTCCCTGTATCTGGAGAGCATCTAGAGATATCGTGAGTGAATATGTGCCCTCTAGCTGTTCCTTTTTTATTATGTATTATTATTTTTTTGTTCTTGATAAACCTTCACATGTTAAAATTCATTATTTTCACTCACTCAATTTCAATCTTATTCGCTCATGGCTCACCCTTTCCTTCACAATATTATTCATCAATTTCACATACCTCATTCTCTGCTCTTTCTCTCTCTCTCTCTGTGATTCGATTTTGAGACATCACTCATATCGCTCTTATATCATGCTATAATGCTTAAAACCAATTTATTAGCTGTATGCGTAAATTGATTGAGCTGCTACAGCTACTCATTTTCTTATGTTCATCGCACTGTTCTAGTACGCCCTGAAACCTGCAAGAGGAAAAGTAAAAAAAAAAAACGAATTTTCGATCATCTAAGCTTTTTTCACCTAACAGTTAAAATATTGTTTTCAGATTCTAATATTTACAGAGCGTTTTCATATCGTAGCCAAGAGTTTATTAGGAAATTGAGTTTTGCTGGAATGGCTTTCACTATTTCACTCTAATCAGCAATATTCATCTACCAATGAAACTTAAGTATTAATCATTTCCATTCAGCATCGCTTGTGTTTCCTTTTAAAACGAAATACATGGAATTCATCGTCCCGTTTTGAGTTAGTTAAACTCTGAAATGGAGCATGGTGAAAAAACAAACTAATAGGTCACAGGTAGCTTTTGGTAGTGCTGCTCGTGCACACTTTTTTTAACATCCAATATTGACTTTATCCACACGGGTGCTTGTTTTTTATGCAAATGTAACAGGTACACATATAATTCTTAGGAAAATGTCCATAACTGTGAGCAAATGACCACGACGGTTGAAAGAGCTTGTATAGAAAATAGTTAAAACAATATAGATGAATCATGAATACGTCAAGTTATGTACATTAAGGAAATATAACGATAACACTATTAAAATAGAAAAGTCGCGGCGAGCAAATAAAGTCGAAATCTGATATTCACACTAGACCAGCAATCCTAACACAAAAGCCTTCCACTTATTTATTCCAAGACGACCAAAACCTCACGTCAAAAACTAACTCACATTCCCGATAATAATGGTCACCGTCGTCGTCGACAAAACACTCTACAACAGAAGTGCACAGGTTGAAAATTCCTGGTATGAAAATTATTACCCATAGAGAACGATGGCGATTGACCGATAGGGAAAGTTTGTTATTTGATGCATATTCCTACCTACTTTTATGTACAGGTTTTGTAAGGTAGCCATATATTTTTTGCCGTTATATTTAAAAAATCTCTCGCTTCATATTAAAGTTGTCACCAAACTGCTAGTTGGTCAAAAACACACCTCAACTTTGCTTCTCAATTTAAAGCAGTTTTGATTATGGGTATTAAAAAGATTATTTACATATATTGAGACGGGAAATTTTTTCCCTCCTTTAATCACTCTTGCGAAACAGTCACACAATAAAATTGGTAAGCAGGTTACCAGCCAATGAGAAAATGTTTGATATCATTCCGTACGTACGGTATTTATTTTCGTGGCAATAACTTTACAAAGTGGTTGTAAACAGTTGTGTACAGTTTTGTTCTTATTATTTTTTAATATTTTATTTTATACTTGTTCAAATACGCCTTTTATTGCTTAGTATGTTTAGCTTTCTCCACTCAATATTTACTACCTGTAAGGTTGAAGGTAGTATATTATGCGATACCGGTTATCGATATGACTACTGCATTGCTGTAAAACTGCTTGGAAACAATTGAACCGGACAAAATGCAATAATCCTGTGTCCTAAACAACGCACTACAATATTATTTGACCGTCTATTACGAGAAACAACAGCCGTAGCGAAAGCCGCAGATTCTGCCAGCAGCATGACATTCTTCAAGCACAACTGCTGCTTTCCATGTGTACAACTTGTTCCTGACTTGGCGATCTTCGATTCAACGAGCAGATTAATTTGAACACAATTCTACACTGCTTGTTTCCTTCATCGATATTCTATGCATGTTACATTTTCTGGTTTTGTTTATTAAATTTCGTTGGCCATGAAAATATTGGAGAGAGTGATCGTCATACAGTCATTTTGTTGCACTGTAGGGATTTTCAAATGTCGTGCTTTCTTTGAACAAGGAATATACACAAATTGAAAGAAATAGGTTCAGAATATTTAATGGATTTGTGTCAGTTCCTAAAATGAATTGCTCCGATTCACTAGAAAAGGGATTTCAGAATTTGTTTTGCGTGTAACAAACTGACATGAACACCAGAAAAAAAAGCTGACCGCCCCTGACCAACAGCCCACCTATTTCCCACCCATATCATCATCACTTTGTTACAAGTGAGCCGTATTTATCAGCACACATGTATTGTATATATGCAAGTTGTTACACTTTTACTCTTTTGAAAACAATTCTTTCTATTTAATTCTACACTTTTTATAACTTAAGGTGGGGGTGATGATTGGAGGTAATACTCATAACATTACGTTCCATACTGCATGCATGCTAGATGGTTATGCAAAACTTTTCACTAGGATATGGGCGAAACAAGAATGAATTATCCGCTGACTTAAAGTTCCATTGATAGAAACTGAAACTTGTCTTGCTTGTCTCAATAGTAGAGCTATAACAGAAAATGGATGTAAGCACAAAAATAGGATAAACCCGTTGAATTAGAGAATATATTTTTGGAAACTTAAATAGTGACAACAAGCATAGTCTGAAAACCTCCTCAGTATGCCATCTAGCTAACATGAATACCACTATGAAAATGATCGTATCATCTCCAATTTGATCCATGTTCGTATCCCGTGCTACATGGAGAAAGCTTTCACTAATACTAAAATACAGGTTCCTACATATCGAAAGGTTGAAAGTTATTAGCATTAGTTTCTTTTTTTAAAAGTTTATCTTATTATGTATTACGATGGAAAATGACGGAACGATTTTTTTTTCTAATAATAGACCTTTTGACATTGTCAAGACTACACGATTAGTTTGGTAGAATGAAAAAGAGAAAAAAATTAATTCATTTTTTTTGTTCCCGTGCGTCTTTACATTAGTTTTTTCATCCTTTCAATTTTTCTTTAACAAGGAAGGAAGTCTGATTATGTGGTCATGATGTTAGTGCTTCCAGCTATTGTTTCCTCTCTGTTGAACTGTGCTTCTTTCATTTGGAATGAAGGAGACACGTTCCGGGAAAAGTTTGCGAGTTGTACAGCAACCAATATATACACACAATCTATACACTGTACGGCTGTTGGCACAATGCAAACATAAGATTTGTTTCGGTGCAGTTTCTTTGTCGCAACAATCCTTTAAAAATTAAAGAACTGTAATGAAAAATTGAAAAGGCTTCAAAAAATCCTTTTATTTTTTGATGAGATTCACATCATTATGGAAGACGAATATACCAATTTTTTTTGGTGTATGCTTTCTGTATTCCTGCGCTGTTATATTCTCATTTCTCGTTTTGTCCTTGAGCTGTTTTCTCCTATTTGACAATTTGATATAGATCGGTTCAAGTAGCACGATAAGAAAATATTTCATACGATTTTCTGATTTACGTTTAACGATGGTAATAAGTACCTGATTTTTTTATGATTGTGAATGCAAAATGAGTGGGAAAGTACCTGTATTAATATTATTGTAAAGCATAACAGAAGTTTTTTTCAGCACAGAGTTCGTCTAGAAGAACTCTGTGAAAGTGAAGTCTGTCATTTGATTTTTGTTATTTCTTCCTGTTTAGGGAAGCGTTTTTGCTGTTTGTAGGGCTTCAAGGCTTGATTCTATATTTTTTTAAAAAGTACGCAAAGTTTTTCTCTGATTATTTTTGTGGAGATAGTTTCGGAGGAGGTATTTCAGAGAATTCATTGTATTATTGAGCCATTGTTTTCATTTTGAGAGATAAAAGTAATAAAAACGCCAATTCTTCTTTTATTAATCACACAATGGATATTATTATGATGTCAAACAGGCTGTATTCGTTTGATGGTACTCGAAAATGAACCTTAAAGAGACAATAATGACAAAAAAATTGCCACACGAGTAGCCTGCCTCAGGCTGGTTAACAACGTCACGAGAAGTTTTTGTGTGGATTCAACAAAGCATCTGAGATGCATACTGTGCTGGTGCATGTTCACATACATGTTACAATAAGTGAAGAAGCCATGAATTGATTGTTCACGACAATCGTCAGCTTTGAAATTTCGGAGAAAGCTTAACCAGCAACCTCATTTGTTAATATTTATTGATATTAAACAAGTTACGAAATCCGGGATACAAAATATGGAAAAACGTCGCACATGACTTTAATATTTGACAAAATTTAGTCGTAATGCGGTTTTAAAAAATAACTTATTTGTAACGTGACAACTGGGCATAATAACAATTCAATGCTACTCGCGTTCAGGGTTTTTTCTTTAAAACCTGTAAGATCGACTAGTTGTAACTATACAAATCATCTCTGTAGCTATGTTTTCCCAGAATCGCATTCTGTTCTCGTTCCAGTCATTCTTCTCCCTCCTGTCGACCTATGTAAAAAATCGACTCCCATTTTTCTTAGTGTCCCTCAACGACTAGTTAATTCTCCAGTGATTTTTTTCTCGTTTTCTAGCACAATTTTCAAAGTCAGTGAAAAATCGTCAATTTGGGAGACAAACAATAGATGAGGAAAACTACATATAAACGTGTTGGACCACCATAATAGAAAAAAAACTATACACCTAGAAACTCACACATTGAAAGAATGAAACAATTTTGGAATTATATTATAGGGAAGAAATAGATACTTTGCTGGTTATAGACTTCATCGCTCACGTTGTCTTTTCACTCTCCCATCATCCATATCAGGGTATACCCGTAACGGCCCTACTAATATCCACTTTCTTTCGGGGGTCTTAATAATACAAGGTTTCTTTTTTCAAAAATTCTATTTTCCCTGTTGATCCACGTTAACTACATCTTTCTTGTATTGTATATTCTATCCCTTATTGTTTTCAGTGAAAAATGGTAAACGACTTGTTAGCAAACATCTACTTCTCTTTCTGTCTCTACTTTTCTCACTTTTTTTTATTTTCAAAACTTTCTTTTTAGTAAAGCATTAAAGGTAGTGTTGAATCAGTGTGTAATGTATTTTTCCTCCAGTTTCTATTTTCTTTCGTTTAACAATATAAGTGTTTTGACGGGGTGAAAAATAGCCGATTCCTTTTGGCTCTCTCTCTGGAGAGGTACGTGCACATTTTTATCCATAACTGTAAACATAAACTGACTGAGCGACTCTGAGGAGAAAGAACCTTTACTTTTTTTACCATTTATGCTTCAATGTCTTTGCAGACAAAACCATGTATGAAATCCATTAGGTGAATTCGAGAGATTGTTCCACTTTATGCCAAACTTTCCCCGCATTCTTTTTCCTCTTATGAGTTTATGAAAGTGTTTATAATAAACTTGTCCTCTTCTATTGCCACCACACTATAAACTATCGGAAGGAAGTGAAAAACACATTTATATTGGCCAATAAGAGGAAATATTCCAGGTGACAGGATAGTGTTTATACTTGGCAGAAGAAAATAAGAGTCAGAATATTACATACCTTTCACAAAAATAATAATACATAATCATATTCAACTCGGGTGTATCTGTCTCTGTCTCAAGATCTAAAACCAAGTGTGTGTGATGTTGTCAACTAAGACTTTTGCCTTACTTTTCTTTCCTCCTTAACCGCACACACAACGGTGTGTAATATATGGCTTGATATCTCCAGCTAACATTCACGTTCTTTCCTACTTATCCCTTCAAATCCAGCCAGCAACTTTGTCAACTTCATATATTATTATTATTATTGCTATCATCCTTATTTTACATTCATCCTTCGAACAAAACTCGTTCATCTTATTGCAGATAAAAGTGGTGTGTGGAGTTGGATAAATAAAGTTTTGGAAAAAATAAACTATAATACAGATATAAAAATACATTTATAGGATGAGCGGGCAAAATGTTGAATGTATACGATAAAAATAGCTGTGCATAAAAATATACTGGATTTTAATGCAATATGTAATGTAAGTCGGAGTATTCCCATTTTTGAGCTGCCATCATATTCGCCCTCTCTCTGTAAAAAAGAGCAATATATCTTACCTTGGTTAGTCATACGTCATGAGTTTTATAACTTTTTTATATTCACTTTTTTTCTTCATAACATGCCATGTTTAAAGTTACTCTGGATAGTTTCAAACAGTCCCTGAAACTAACCGTGAATGACATGCATAATATGTGATTCTCAAAAGGGATCAACAAACAGCACATTGTAAAGTTTTAAAAATATATATATTGTATGAAACAGTGATATATCATATTTTGGGGGATTTCATCCATACATTTTGATGATATTGTCATTTATTTCAAACTAAAATATACAGCAATCTTTAAAAGGAAGTTGTAAGGAGACGAGTATTTATGGATATTGTCGCATTATGAATTTTCAATGATGAAAGTAGGGAAAGTTTCTTTTTTTTGAATGGCATGGAAGTAGTTATAAATCGGTTATAAGTCGTAACAAGTTCTTTATGTGAATAAACCCGAAGAAAAAAACGGCAATAAAACAACGTGTTGATAGTGTGACATACGGACACAGTTCCTATACTGTATTCAAATGAGCCCTGAGCACGGCCCGTACATCAAAGTAAAATATTTTTACCTTATTCCACCATCAGAAGGTGTCATTATCTTTTAGTTTTTGTTATTCACATTACAAGAAATGATTTTACCATGATGATATTCTCAATTTGCATAAAAATCTTAGCTCAAAAACCAAGATTCATCAAAGGTTGTGTACGTGCATGCATAACGGAATCTAACGTATGAAATACCAATCATATAGTAAAATCTGTGTTCTGTTTATTTAGATTCATAACATCTCACGAATTGCGAATTGATACAGTAGACAGTTTTTTGTATCCTTTTTTTATCAGCTATAAAATAAGAGAAGACATTTCGATTTATATAAAAAAAACGGACATAGTTTGACTGCTACTCTTGGAGTTTTTTTTTTTGGTAAAGTCATAGAAAAGGGATGGTGATAGAGTACGAGGGGTTGCATACTTTGATGGCACCCCGGGGACAATGCAAAAGCTTCTCTCACTTTCCCTTTTTCTATTTCATCTCTCTCTCTTTTTTTATCCATTTTCCTCTGGTTTCGTATTCATATTTTCTGCTCTCCACCGATTTTCTCTTTTTTTCGACAGTAACCATACAATATCAACATGATCGTCATCATGATCATTATCTCGCTTCCTTTTTCCTTTCGAGAATGTTTTTTAAGGATAAAAAACATTTTCAGATTTCCCTGCTTTCCCGTATTCTTCATTTCTCCTAATTTCTCTCCGGAGTTGTCTGATAGCCAAAGCAATGCAACGCAGAGAGCATCTTTGATGATCATGTTGAAAGAGAAGAGGATCTTTCTCTCCGATGCCCACAAAGCAGATCTGATCCGAATATCATTATTTCGATGAATATTTAAGTGAGCACGGAGCCAGCTCGAAAGAAGGAAGAATGGAGGGCCCGTAGAATAAACTGGAGAAGAAGAACAGGGAATAGTAAGCGATCAGATTCTTCTGGGTTTTTGTATTTTTAACTTTCTCTCTGCTGGCTCTGCCTAAATCTTTTGTCAGTTGTCTGATCAAGACTGTTTTCTTGTGCCATCATTGAAAAATCATTTTTGCGAGCTATGCTTTGTGTTATACATCTTCTAGTAAGCTTCTTGTACCCTGATGAGCTCAATGCTCGATGCAATGTACATAATTTTGTCCTCCCAGAATTTCTTAATTAAAGCTTTTTAATTTTCATAAACTAATAAAAACTTTCCCAGTATCATTGTCAAGAACTATGGGCTCCTGGAAATAGAAGGGTTTAGCTCTGTAGGGATTATTCTGGAACGAGGTGGTTTTTTTGCGACATGATCTCATCAAGCTCTTCAGTTCGGGAAGGGTGGTAAGTTTTGAAGTATCTTTGCTCTCTAACCCCTACTACTCCATGTCTATATACATGTCCCACATGTCACAAGTGTTTGGGAACAAACTCAATTTTTTACCTGAATACAATAGGCATGAATGGTAAAGCTAGTGAAAGAATTGATACCACACACGCAACTTAACAATACGGTCTATTGTGCCTATAACAAGATAGATTATTAAATTGACCACATACTGTGATAAAATTGAATCTGGGTGTCGTTTAATTTAAAAGAAAACTTCGGATAATTTTTCGGATGCAATTTATTGAAACGCATGAGTCAAAGAAGAATCAGATAATTATTTTAAATCCTGTATCATTCATCAACGCTTAAGGTAAAGCGGTACTAGTGCTGTACTACTGTGAAGAAAGACGGTATCACAATGCCCCATAGAGTTACTTGCCGTCTTGTCCTTTTCTTTAACCGTTTATCTTTGCTGCTTCCGAGAAAGATTTTATTCCTTTCATCTGCACACTTTACTAATAGCTTACAAACGTGACATTTACGCTGAACTGTAAACTAAAGTGGAATACCATTTGTGTGTTTGTGCAACCCTCTCTTGAAATTCCATTCTTGTGTTTGTAAAACTTTCCGAGCAAAAGAACCGGTTGCTTTCTCATCATTCATGCACATTTAAAAATACATTTAGTATTGCTACTACTCCACAAGTTTTATTGGAAATCCTGTTTCCATTCAGCCATTATCACTTTCTATAAAACCCTAATGCTCTCCTATTCTCCTAGACAAGATAAATAAAGTATTTCCCATAAACTACAGAAAACAGTAAATGTCAAAGAAAGTGGTGAAAGTAGAATTTCATAATTTTCCCCATACATTTTGAACAACCCTCAGAATTAACTGTGTTGATTATGTCCATGTTTTTCTCTCTTAAGATGGTTCACAGAAGTCCATTTTCAGTTTTCTTTCGACTCTCAAAAAGTCTTTTACATTTCATGGAAAGAAAGTGACGCTCTACGACAAACGCAAACACTGGGTCCCCATTAAAGCTCCGTTTTGTTTATCCTCAAGATGAAACCTGAAATTCACTTTGCAACAAATAAATATGCTCATTTCACATCTTACGTTGACATAAATTTCTCCTTATTAGCAAACGCTAAGTAATTACGCCCCTTCATTTTCGGAAATGAATACTTACAACTTTCGAAGAGAGTAGAGAGAGAGAAAACCCCCCCTTTTCTCGACCGACAACTGGACGCTCCACAAGTAGACTTGCAGAATTGAAAATAGTAGTTTGAACAAATAGCATAAATTGTTTACTTATTGGAGCTGCCTTCCAAGAACAAGTACTTTCTTTATTGCCCTCAACAAATAGTTTTCATAAACCCTAATAAGCCACTTTTCCCTTTTTCTTACGTGGGACAATGCACGAAGTACGTCACATATGAGCTGGATTTTCATGAACTCGCGAACCAACCCAGACAGAGTTGGTGGGGAGGAATCACCATTGGTCTACGGCCAAGCTCCATTCGGCCTCAGAGGCAACCTTGTGCAAACTTATCCTCACTTCGATTGGGAACCGGCTCGGCCGGACGCGTGGCGTGGCTCAACTATGGTCTAACGGAGCCTGGACGTCCCATCGGTCAGTAGTTATCTATCGGTTTCGGCTAGTAGTCAAACCGTCATGTAACGTATTTTACGCATCTTCCCCTTGTGTTGTTTGGAGCATCGTAATACAACCAAATGGCCCACCAAATGAACATGGTTATTGTTTCGCTCCTTTTCCTTTCACCAAACGACCGGCTAACGTGCTGTTCCCACAGAATTTACAATGAAAGTGTTGCTGAAAAAAATATCATCATCACCACAGTATTATATATCAAACACCTTCTGTGTAGTCCATTACTATTTCGTCTATGGCTCTTGACGACGAGAAGTTTTCAACCCGAAACTTTTGGTGACATCCTTATATTTTACCACATTATCGCTATAGTTTCCTTTAAAGGGTTTTCTCATTATAATACCAATCCACAAGGATTTCCTAAGCAGCACATGAAAATGTGTGTGTTACATTACAGGGGAACATGAACTACCCAAAGTCTGCTACCTGATCACAAATGTTTTCAATAGTTTTCCCCAAGAATTTTCTTGCGGAGATGCATACTTAAACTTGGGCGGATATCAAATAGCATTTACTTTTACACATATTAATGTGGATTTTCACACTCAGTATCCAATCGACTTTTTGCAGGAGTACCACAGGGTGAGAATGCAAAAGGGAAGACAATTTATAAACCATTGATGTACTTCATAAATATTTGTTTTCTTTGTTGCTTCGTAGTTCTCACTTTGGTTTTCTCCAGAATTTCTAAAAACTCCCTTTTCCCTAATGTTCTTTTCCCTTGCATAAATCTGTCTCAAACTTTCCCAATAATTTTCCCGTACCACCTTCCTTTACAACCATCTATCTGAACGGTTGAAGTAGTTCTATTTTCAGGCATTATATTAAAGCTATGCATGATTTACATTGGTATCAACTAAAGTTAATTTTCAGAGTATGAATACTTTGTTATAAGGTTAAAGATGACGGTGTTAATAAAAAAACAATAATTTAATTGCAGATATAGCATTGCAACACTTTTTTGCGTTGTGCTTTCAAACGACTTTAATGAGTCTCCTAAGCACATCATAAGTGGCGTAATTTGCTTTTACATGTGAGTTTTATGCAGTAATTCCAACTTTTTGGTTTAATGTCTCAAGGTTGAGAGATGTAATTGATTGACAAAATAGGATTGATTCAACAATTATTAATGCGTTATATGAAGAAACGAAAGTGACAGAATCCAAAGCGCTATATTTCTGTCCCTCAACTTTTGCTTGCTTTCTCTTACTGGCGACCAGTTTCTTCCAAGCGATTTGAGCCTTCAACCGCCATCTTAGAAATATCCATGTTACTATTTAGTTCTGCCAACTTTGCTTCCTCCGTTAGACTTCCGTCATCTGGGTCTCCAGTCCATTCAGATGGTCCTGTAGATTTCTGAGGAATGCTAAAA
Source organism: Salina celebensis (assembly GCA_036561885.1). Lineage (NCBI taxonomy): Eukaryota > Metazoa > Arthropoda > Collembola > Entomobryomorpha > Paronellidae > Salina > Salina celebensis. The sequence continues at coordinate 12,918 of JAAXOA010000201.1, read as the reverse complement.
ATCTTGTTCTCCGTTAAAAGTGAATGTACAATTGAATTCAAATCTTTGTCGGCTCGAACGATTTCCATTAAATTGGTTGGAAACAGACCTGAAATGTCAAAATTGCCAGCTTCCAAGTCCCGCATGTCCTTTATCTGCAATCAAAGTAAAACAGTTTTAGAATCTTTACCCATGGCATGGGCAAAGAAAAATGATGCATCCCCATGAATTTCTTCAAACTCTTACCTCAAATCCAAGTCTTCTGATAAATGCTAAGTTTTCCGAATCTTGAGAATCCATCGTTGTATCATGTTTCATATCCTCTTCAGACTGGCCGGCCACTTCTTTCTTGCTAAATTCACAATCACTGAACTTATTTTTTTCAATACCGTAAATTAATATCCATGCACAGGGACTTTCATTAACATCTCACCTAAAACGATCTCAGCAGTGCTTTTCAATTCGAAGCTGTAACAGGTTATGTAGAAAAACTACAAAAATGTCTCATGCATTATACTGTAAGAAAGGATTTCATTCAACTTTCCGAAACATGAAAAACGCGCACAGTTTCTTTCGAACAAAAAACAAACAAATTGTTGATTTTGAACGAAACTTTCGTTGTTTAGCAAGTTTATTCATATTTGCACAAAACCTAAGAAGAATTCTGTTCAGCAATTTAGTTTTTAGCAATTTCCTATGATGTACAAGTTTTAATGGTTTTGTTTTATAAACGTTTTTCATTTGTGACATTTTTTTTCATTCATTATCATTATTTCTACCGTTTTGAGCGAACTAAAACTACAACCTTTGATATATTCGAGGTAAGGTGAGAACGAAAATTGTTTGTTTTCGATATACGCAATGTTCCAATGATAAGAAAAACATTTTCTGTCATGCTTTGAAACTCGAGCCCTGCCAATTCTCGTAACGTGTGAGATCATTTTGTAGTTTTCTGAAAGAGGTTAGAATCGAAGATCACTGCTGACCTGGTTTTAGTTGAGATTGTGAAGGTTCCTGTATAGACTTTCCGTGTAAATCTCACATTTCCACTTGATTGTTATTCTCTTCTTGAGCTTCCAGTTTCGGCTTTTTGTAACATTTAATGCGGACCAAGGTGCTGTGAAGGTGTCTCATCTAGATTCTTTCTGGTTTTTAATGGATGAACTAAGCAGGTCGGTTCTCTGCAGGCTCTGAGTGATCAATGCCGTAAGATTCAACCGTTTCCAGATAGACATTCCTACGACATTCATTCTATACACAAACAAAGAAATATTTCTATTGAAAGTAAATTTGCAATCCTCTGACCTTAATGGTTTTCTTGTGAAAGACTTTAATTAATCCTTAAAAAATCCATTACCGCAATTCGACATTTTTTAACACTTTACCTTAGTTTTCAATCTAAACAAATTACTATTATTATCAATTATTGTCTATTTTTAAATGGTGAGGCAATTCTCGGTATTGCGTTATAGTATTGTTCTTCTACAGAATCACACTAAAGATAATAATAGCTATTTAAGCATTTCCACCCACATTAAAGCTGCAAATTTTAATTACTACTACTGTAATTTTCACGATTGATTTCAACGTTAAGGGCATTTTATAGGAAACGTAGATGAAATCGTTAAGGTTGGAGCCACTAGGTAAAGATTCGCCCCAGACCGTTCCTTTTTATGCAGCCGCGAGAGACATCTGCTCTTTGCTGCCCAAGGTCAACAGCTGCAAAATTTGCTTGACAGTGTCCGTACAAACAATGACAAGTTGAAAACTCGTGGCTGATCAAAATTTCATGGAATGACCTTTTAGTTCATTCATATTGTTTTATGAACATATTGAAATAGCTTTTTAAAATACTGTGTCTAATCACAGTATAACTTGAAGTGACACTAGCTTCAGTATAGTTAATGGGAGTAGCTCGCATGGGGTCTGTATGGAGCGAAGTTGTTGTTCTAATTCAATTAGGTTTGAACTTTAAGTGTACATGTGCGTGGATAACTACGAGAATGAAATTGGATCGGACTTTTTCTAATTAAAGTTTACGAGTGAAAGTTTTATCAGTTTTTGGCGTTGTAAGTGAATAGGAAGGGAAACTAGAAGGCGTTTGTGGGTCATATGGTTGGTAAAGTAACTCCAGCCTATTCCCCCTTAGTGGAAAGTCGGTGGTCGGTTTGCTTCCAAGAATGCCTAAGCTAGGTGAGCACCTGAAATCTGGCCCTGATTTAATCATAAATTATATTTATATTTAAAAAATGATGGAAATACGGAACATTTTATTAATCCCAGCCTAATGGACTCCGGCACTCCAAAAGCCAGAGGTAGTCGAAATGTTTCATCAAGGACAACCGCAGTTAAACATCGCCCCTCGCCAGCCCATTATGCAAACAACGATAAGTCCATCAAGGATGAAGAAGTTCCTAAATTCGATGTTTTGGAGCCACCCAAATTTGATCGAAGAGCTTGCCTCAAATACTACTCAAACGTGGAAGGTCAACTCAAGAAATGGGCGTCGTCGTGGGAGTCCGACGAAGTTCTTGGCGCTACTATGAAGTCATGGCACAAAATATTTCCATACATGTAAGATTATCAGCGGATCACAAAACAAAAAGCATTATTTTGATTCTTTTCAAACGTTTTTTATTGCTTCCCAGCGAAGGGCTGCTTCAAACAGCCGAAATGACTTTTGAACTTCAAACAGAGTACTTTCTACGGAAAGAGGTGGACAACAGAGTTTGGAAGTATGGGATATACGCATTCATCAAGATATTTCGTAGCACGCCCAGCACAGATAAGATTTTACAATCAGCATACCAGCAGTTACTTGAAGCGGTAGAACTCAAACAATTTTATTTTCTCTTGTTCGAATGGAAGGTTTAAATGAAGGCTAACCATGAGTTTGTCTTACTTCAAACGTTGCAGGGTCGTCGACATTTTGAACATCTCATTAAGGAACTAGTCCCTAAAATGCTGAACATTTCGTTGGACACTGTGTTCGATCGGACTGGATTCCTCCGAACTGCTCTCAGCCCAGAGCCTAACAATGTGGACCATATGCTGTATAGAGTTTTTATTGCCATTGGAGACCTGTACAGATATCAGTATCTGGCTTCGCAACGTTCCAAAGACTTGAACATGGCTAAATCGTGAGTAATTCCAACTTTAGTTTAGGAAAAAACCAATCATCTTCCTAACCCTGGGTTTGTTTTTTCTTTTCGTGTAGTCTCTACTTAGGAGCTCGTTTTTGCGACACCGTTAAATGTCGAGCATATCATCAACTTGCGCTGACTTCTAGAATAAACGTAAAAATTATTAAGTTAATATTTTTGAAACAATTTTTTGAAAACTTTCGTTGTTTGTTAATGTCCAGGGTGACCTAGTTGGGATGATCTATAACTTTGTAAGAGCTGCCCACGGGCCCGTACCTGCGGATGGAGCGAGACAGCAGCTACTATTGCTGTTTGGCGACGTTGCAAGACAAGTAGGTGAAAGTGAACCAAAAATTGGAGTTGCAGAATGTGTCAATGTAAATCAATTGATTTTGCAGTATTCAAAGAGGAAGAACGGGTTCTGGTTTACTCGTGCGAAAACAGCGGATCTCGTATATAACAGCGAATGGCGAGTGTGCTTCAATATTTGGATCCGTCCAGGGACCAAAACAAATCTTCCCGAGCCGCCCATTCCTCCACAAAGGCTGGATCATCTCAAGAGTTTAACTTTCACCGACATCTATGCCCGTTTCAGTATAATTTTCGGAAACTTTATTGGCATCTTGTATACAAATATAGGGTGAGACAAAACTCCGCACATTTGTAAAACTTTTTATAATTACTGATAACAAAAGATTTTTTGTAAACTTAGAACGGATACTCTAGAACAAGTTGGAAAAGATTTATTGGTTTACTTTGAAGGATTAGTGGTGCAGAATCATAACAAACTGGAAACCTACTCCTACATAATCGCTTTGCTATTGTTTTTAGTAGCACGCTTGGAGCCCGATGGTACGTCGATATTAAAAGTTATAAGTAAGCTATTGTAACTTTAACTGGCATTATGGTGGTTAAACTTTCAGGTTTCGATGAGTCCAGAAAGAGTCAGGTGTTATACATGAAGAACCTAACCATTGACTTTACAGCTAAAGTTATCGTGATTCTAGCCGGAAAACTTGAGGAAATCATTGCGTGTTTGGATTGGAAGCATCCAATGCTTGGCCCTGTCACTGCCAGTATTCTTGTAAGAACTGATATTATCTTGATTTGTTTTAATTTCGAAGGATTTCATAGAATCTGTCTTTAACTAACTAGCTGTGGTCCACTTGGCTTCAACGGAGAAAAAAAGTTCTTCGGGATTTACGTCAAAGTTTTGACTCCGACACAAAGTATGGTTCTAAAAGTAAGGTTGGGTTTCCGTGGAGGATTCTATGTTTAATGATTTAATTCTGTGTTTGGTCAGTTTCACTCGTAGAGTCCTAATATCAACCTTGCACAAGCTGTGGGAGAAGTTAAAGGTAATCCAGCATCGTTCGTATTCAGTGACGTATCCAGTACTTAAACCCATATCCGATGGGATTTCCACAGAGCCATTAGGTAGTCTTCCTGAGTATATTGTGCTGGATGGATTCAATGATGTCACATTGCCATCGGACATTAATACGTCTTGTTTCTTTGACGATCGCTTTACAAAGGTAGTCAGTATCACAAGAAATAACGCAGGGAAACTGCACCAACTGTACACTAACAAGTAAAAGGTCATGTTAATTTCAGTACAAAGCCCAAGTCTGGTTTAGACTGTCTGAGATTGCCAAAGTTCTGGAGGGGTTCGTGGGAGGAATCAACTTGAAGTCAGACAAGTGCCTTACAACAAACCCTATCGAGGGTTTTTATACAAACGAGGTTTGTCATTGTTTGAGATAATTTGATATTATAATCGTCAATCGTAATTTGATTGTAATCGTAACTTTTTAATTACAGTTTAACATTATGAATACAATTTTCTATGGAGATGCCCAGAAACCAAAATCATCTAAAATGAATAATTTTCGCCCTGATTGCAATAATGCTCGCACCTTGATTCCAAAGCAACGAAATGCATTACCAGTGCCCAACTCCAAGTCTTCCTCGACATCAGATGCGTTGTGTTCTGTGTCCTCATCATACAAAGTAGCTAACTTCAGCTAAATATGAAAGTTGTTTTTAAGTTATGCAGCTAATATTGATTCCATTTATCTTTATCTGCCAGATTTACACTCAGTTGAGTATGGTTGGAGCAAGGACGGAAATGGTCATTCGACCAAATTACGTAGTACTAGATACAAACACTATTATAAAATATACACCATGGATCCAAATTCTTGTCCACGTGATGCCCTCGCCTATAATAATTCCTACAACGGGTTTGAACGCATATCTTCAAATTTCAAATCCACTCTTGGTCAGCATTTTTATAAACTAAATTCTTGGTTGTTTTTTAGTTTTGCTTGAGCTGCGTGGATTGTGCAAGGGAGTGTCTCCACGAACAAAACGGAAGGAAATGACTTTAAATGAGCAGAAGCAGTTGATGATGGATACCATGGAACTGACCAAAGAATGCACAAAAGCGTTGGAGTTTTTGGAAAGAAACAAAAAGTACTTGAGAGTAGTTTCGATGGATGGAAAAGCTTTGAAAGTGTACAAATATAAAACCCAGAAAATCTTCGAGCCTAAGGAAGACCTTGTGTTGCGAAATGACGAGAAAATTTTAGAAACTTGTATGCAATTAGAGTTGGGCAGTAGAACCACGAGAAGTCTCGACCAGCCGTTGAGGCTCAATCGGAATACAATTCTTTTAACCGATGATGTCTCCTTACGAGTTCGTGCTCATGCACAAACCATACCATCACGAGACATCCAGTCATTCACCAACTGGATATTTAGGAGAAAATGGCAGATGAAACGGTTTACTGAGAATCGGCTGTCATCTCGTATACAACAGCAAGTGACGCGTGTGCTTTTAAGATTTGGACAAGTCATCTTCAATCATGCCCTTTGGGCTAACTGCTGTATAGCTGTGCACAAGGAGCAATTACTTCCGACTGGTACATTTAATATTATAATGGCTAACTTGCAGTAGTAGTTTGTGAGTCGACATACCGTTTATTGTTTGTGATCAATTTAAAGTTCAAAGGGTTAAGTGAGTAATCAGTTCAGAAACAGAAATAGTTTATTTTGGAAGAAAAATAAAGAATTTGAACGGGGATATATTTTATAAATTTTAATCAATTATTTAGCAACTTAATAATGATTTAAATTTTACATTAAATCTTCATTACATCGTTTTTCTAATTCTGCACAGGCACGCTGATGCAACGCATATTACAGTCAGGGGACAAAAGGCTAAATTTACCCTATTAAAGCTTAATATTGCCGGTTGAAAAGAAAACCTAATCTGTTAAGGCTAAAAATAGCCCTAAACATAGCCTTTTTAATTAGTAAATTTCGAATAATTTGTTAACACAGCTGGGTAGGGTGTAGGGATGCCACGAGTCCGGCCGTTTTTGCGATTTTTTAAAAGCTCGCCGAGCCCCGAGCTTAGGCTTTAGGCTCGGTGCAGTATGAAATGATGAATTTGTTGACAAAATCCTGTAAAATATAAAAACAGTTTTATGTCAAGAAGCATTAGCTAAAGCCATATTTCATGTATGTTTCAGCTTTACTAAAGGCTTAGTGTTCATTTATTTTCATAAATGCTCGCGCACTGCATCGATTTTGGGCATAGAATGTATATATTTTCGGGGATTTACGTATTTTTCGGTTAAAAATTATTCAGAGCCTCGGAGAGCTCGGTTTGGTTGACATTTATAAATGCCAGTTTAAAAATAAACAGTGCAATTGGTATTTATAAATACCAAAAGCAATTTATAAATGTCGAGAATATTCAAAAATTGGTCGGGCTAGTGTTTTAGTGTTCGGAAGATTGTATAATAGAGATGTACTTCTGATGAGAAATCCGTCCAGTTTATCAATGTTAATGAACACGCAAGTGAACGATCATTCGTGATGTGATACAAGTGGCGATCCGAGCTACAAAGTTGTTGTTAACCAATTTGGAATTCGAAAGCTTGAATCCATACGTACCTATCTAATGTTGTGTTTAAAATTGTCTGTATGTTGTTGTAATGTTGGGTGTCGTGGTTTTATTTTTTTGAGGCAAGTCCACCAACTTCCTCTCTTACAGTTTTCAGCTAGCCCAAGTACGCTGATAGATTGGCCCGCCGCCCCTCACGAAAGTTTGTACAAATCAATTCCAACAACGCTTGCAATTGAAGGCCCCTTTCCGCATTGGTGCTACGTTTGAGATGGAACTGGCGATTGGTAATTCGTTTTCTTTCTTTTCTTTCACCCTCCTTGTGACTCATCATATGGAATGGAACGGACAGTTGTAGAATCTAGAACAATCAAAGTAAAAAATGTAACACAAAATTAAATTTACACACTTCTTCACATTCCCACTCATAATTTATTAACCATGAATGTCTATTCAATGTTTATGAAATCAGTAGGGACTTGTGACAAAACGTTGTTTCAGCCCTTACTCCTTTTTTCAAATACTTGGCTGGGGCCAGATGATGAGAAAATGTAGATGGGAAAATGGAACAAGCCAATGAATTTAAAAAGAAAAACGGAATAATAACAATAATATTCCACATAGTTCTCATCAAGTCAACACTTGATGGAATTGCCAAATATCGCTCACTTGGTCTTCAGAGGGGTGTCACTCCACATGCTAATAACTTAACTGGGTTTCCATTCTCCGATACTTAGAAATAACCTTCTTCCACTACCGGATCAAGATGGGGTATTACCAGTGTACTTTTGGTTTCAACCCCACTCACACATCCCAATCCGGTTTCCCTGAGGCTTATCTAAGGAGCCTGAGCACATTTGAGGTGATTTTGAACGATTTCAGGTGCTATCCTTCATCAACCTAATAAGCAACCCGGACCACTCCATGGACCAGGAAACACTTTTTTACAACGACTTTATGTCGCTTGTTTATTGTGAACAACTTTCCATATCCAACTTTGGACTCGATCCATTATCCATCTCCTCATTATCTATCATAAAAATTACACTGCATCTTTCGGGAAGGTCAAATGTAGCCGTTTAATATTGCAAAAGGCTAAATTTAGCCTTTTGGGGGAAAAGGCTGTTTTTAGCCTAAAAAGACTAAATTTAGCTTTTTTTCAACCGGCGATATATAGCCGTAAAGTCCTAAATTTAGTCTCTTGTAGTCTGTATTATAGAACCGAGAGCCTTCAACAACACTATAGTAATGCATGCAAATCATGACTAAACTTACTCAGCGCTACAAGCCTGCGAAGCGTTACATAAAAAGGTTGACTTATTTAAAATCATATTTCAGACTATGGTTGTTAGTAGTTTTGATATTTTACGCATATACCTGACCACAGACAATCTACCTTTGTAAATTGAACTAAGCAACGTTATTATCGGATTCAGGAATACGACCCAGAAACGATGGCCCTTTTGGATGGATCTTTTGTCCATGCAATTCATGTACAGGTCATCTATAAATTAAATCAAATGCAAATGATTTGGCGCAAACCACCGTCGTTGTTAAAGTTCTGGATTCTGGATCTACACCTACCTATCCATTTTGCATGGGCTAGAATGTAAAAAACAAATGAATGCATCTACATGGAAAAAGTTTCTTTTGTTCGGAAAGGGCAGGAAACTTGAGACTAGTAAAGCTGTGAGTAGGCTTTGGACTGGACGTAGATTTTAGTTGTAGACTGACAGTACACTTAATAATTAGTTGATAGTGATAGTAGTTATATATTTAACTTTTTAGAAATTGAAAATTTTAGTAAAGGTCACAAGTAATTGTAGTAGTCGAATTAGCATTTAAGATGGAGACCACACAAAGATCCATGAACGAAGTCTTTAATAATTTTTTGGTGAGTTTTCTTTGGTACTCTCTTTTCAAAAAATGATAAGGGGCATCAATGGTTTTAATGTTGTTCCTGGTAATGCTTGCAGATTGTGGGAAACATTGCCCAACATTGCAACTTGGACGATCTCAAAGCGTTGAGAACAGTTTCTAGGTTCTTTTACGCGCATACAAAACAATCTTGGAAACGAAAAGCAGCGGTTTCTGTGGGTCATCACCGGGGATGGGGAAGAATCAGCATGCAAGAGTATCTGGGAAGATTGAAAACTTCTGCTGGAATAACAATTTCAACATTTGAAAACTTCACCATCGAATTTAGTACGCTTCCCTCCATTTACTCCACCACTGGCAAGCTTGTGAGATCAGTTGAAGCTAAATTCTTTGAATCTTGCGGGGGTCAAATCAAACATTTAAATCTTCGACATTGCAAATTCAATCAAGAAACATTTCTTAATACGATATGCCGTCTTGCACCTGCTTTGGAGGAGTTGCAGGTGCATACCGTTCAGGGCTGTGGGGGACGGGGAGAACTAGACTTGGACAAGTTTCCTGTTCAAACATCTCTACGATCACTCCACGTGGCAGGCGGACTTCCATTTGACAATTGGGGGTTTCTAAAATTGTTCCCAAACTTGAAGGTAGCCATTATTCAGTCATTTTGTTGGTCCTTGGCTTTTCAAAAGCTTTAAATGACATATTGCATTCATCACTTTTATTTTCCTTTTTCAGGATATTTGTATAGAGAATTGCACAGCTAGCCTACTCAGTGACCTTTCATCATTGAGATGTATTAGTCAGTCAACTTAGTTTGATGTATTAGTTTATAGTATTATTTTACGTTTGACGTTATAAAAATATTTTTATTATCATATTATTGTATGGACTTAGGTATTTTTTAACTCTACAGCAAATAAATGTATTTTATGCACTAAATTTAACGACTGGGTAAGCTGTTAGTTGGTATTACCTTGTTTTTAAAAGTTTAATTTACCTCAATTTAAATAATTAGCAATAAATTCCTTTAGAATAGCACACCAATAATTAATTTAATTTATTGAAAGTCATTTAAAACAAAATCGCATTTGTTCTTAATGTTAGTCTGCATAGAAGTCAACATTATAGGTTAAAGTTACTAATATTGTTCTACAACACCAAGAGTTCGAAGTCTCGGCCTCGGCACCGGTGCGGTGATTGTCATGCGTTAAAAATTGTGCAAGTTTATTTTTCATAAAATGATCGCAAATATTCACCGTCAAAATTTTGAAAAAAGGATCAAGGGTTGAGGTCATGCTGAGTTTTTGTTTGTCGCAACGCTCTTCATCAGGGTATGCTTGATTAAACGCACCGATTTTGTCGATTTAGGGTGTTTTTGGACAACCGCTTTTCAAGGGCTACTCTTTATCGATGCTCATTAGTCCCTCCATGTTCTTGGCTAAGAAACACTGCATCAAATCTTTCAATTCAACTAAAGCACTATATTAAATCAATCTAGTTGAGAATTCTATTTTCGATTTACTTAAAACTGTTTGATTGAATCCTTACCGCCATAGTCAACGCTGCATCCTTTCTTGACAGTCCCCAAATAGTTGTCCGCGTTATTGTCACTATCGGATTGGCAATCCTGAACCGCATTGGAAGTTGTCCACTCCAGGTTTGTCATGATTGGGCACAACAAGGCGTCTTTTAAGGCGTTCATGAAATCGGCCTTGTCGTCCGAGGTTCCAGTGCATCCCGCAGCGGAATCGTTTTATTCGGCAGCCGCCGCCGCCGACGACCCTTCACATTGACCGGAGTGTCCTGAATAGTTCCCCAGCCCTTTCCAATAAATATCCGCAACCTAAGAAGGCAAACCAAAAATCATATTTGTATTCATGGAATCACGATAGTACTACATGCTACAATTCAATATTCAATCAATTCAGCGATTTATGATTTCAGTGCTCTACCTTTGGATGTTGTGCGGCTTTCTTGATGAATGCTTGCATTGTCCTTGCATTGTGGGAACCATATCAAGACACACTGCAAGATCCTTCATAAGACGGGACCTCAATTTATCTGTCAGACCACATGGGTAGCACAGTTCGGGAAGGAGCGTGATTTCAGAAAACCCTTGGCGCAGTTGCCGCATTGTTGGATCCGTAACGTTTCATTCTTGTCCCTTATAGTTACTGCATGTCTGATAATACTCCATGGCGCCGTCCTTGGTAGGAAACGTGCTGGAAGGATTACGAGTCACGATCATGGTCATGGTCACAAGAGCGTCTTCCATGGCTTTATTTCCGTTGTTTGGATAGAAATTTCCTCAGAATGTCTGTGATGAGGTGGAGGACCGACTCAGTTTGCAAGACGGACTCCACGTTCAAAAGTGCCTCGTCTTGCTGGAAGTTTGGAAACCCGGCCACAGCTCAAGTCTCCAGGTCTGAAAAGGTCTCTGCCCTTGAGAATCAAAGTAGACCCATCAACTTGTACTCCATCCATCCTCCTCCAGCATCCTCCCAACAGTTCCGATAAGGAACTGACCTACACTGACTGAACACACTACAAACTGAACTACTGAACCGTTATATCAACCTCCTCTTCAGACCGAGACGTTATAGTTGTTGCATACGACAACTTCCAGTGGCTTCAGCTTGTACAATTGAAGTCCTGTGCGAAGGTTGGCTCCAATCTGTTCGCGGTAGTGAGAAACAATCATTCTTATTAGTTTATCACTTTCAACCTCTCGCTCTATTTTGATCCTGTAAAGCTGCTGCTGCGACCAGCGAACCTCCTTGGTTTCAACTAGGTAGTGTGCTCGTTAGTTATTAAGTTGACCGCCTTGCTTGGAAGGATCCGGAATAGCGACTTGACAAAACCAGCGGGTTTAGTAAGCAGGTTCACGTTGGCATCCTTCGTCCCTTTCTTGGGTCCTCTGCTAACGTCGGCTCTCATCTGTTAGTAACAATCATTCGCGGTAGTGAGAAAAAATCATTCATATGAGGGTTTCTCAGTCCCTTTCAAGGGTCCTTTCGCAATCAGGGGGGACGCTCCACGAGGGGTCCCCCCAAACTCCGGTGACGGGAATCCTCCACCGCGAGGTGTCCTACTACTTTGTGAACCATTCCCGTTAGAGCCAGTGCCATTAGATCCATTTCCATTCTTGGATTCTCTGTTGCTGCTTCCGTTAGGAGAAGGACGTTCACCATCACGGTGCATATCAGCGTACCTGCTCAGGATTTGCACCTCCAAGGGCTGGTGGAAGCGGCCTAGTTAGACTTGTCGTTGCATCCACAGGAGCCGTCACGACTTTCACCATCACGGTGCATATCAGCGTACATGTCCAAGGGCTGATGGAGGCGGCGTAGTTGGACTCGATTGTGCATCCACAGGAGCCGCCCTTGCTCCACTGCGAGCTCGTCCTCTCCTCGTTTCTTTACGATCCAAATTGAAATGTCCCTCCATAATTAAACTCTACAAAAGTGCACTTGCCTGAATTGAATTAGAATTAGAATTTCCACTGAAACCAAACACTGGTCTGTGATTGCTATCTTCCCAGTTTTACTTGTTCCCGCTGTAGGAACGGAAACAATTTCAACACTTGCTATTAAATATTTTAACCTACCTGCCTCAAATCAAAATTATCTTTTTAGCAAGTTGACAACCTTATCAATCGTACAACGAAATGTGCGCTACTGTAAAAGAATCAACCCAAGTGGTGGTGACAAGAGGTCCTGGAGCTCCGTCATCGTCCGTATTGGCTCCACTTGAATCTAAATAAGTAGCTGTAAGAGAGTGTGTGTTGAGCCAGCCTAATGCTTGGATAACGTCTAGTAGCTCATCTGAAGGTGTTCCAGGAGGCATACTCATCTGCACTGTGTAGGCGTACGAGGGTCTTCACCCAGTCCCAGGATTCTGGTCCCAGTCGACTTTCGAAATTTTAAAAGACTTCGGAGTCACGATCATGGTCCCCACAAGAGCGTCTTTGACGGCTTTCTTTCGGTTGTTTGGAAATTTCCT
>JAAXOA010000200.1:0-30217 GCA_036561885.1 Salina celebensis | reverse complement strand
GAAGTTACGGTTTACGAAGTTCTGACTATGCGAAGTTCCGGTTTTTAGAAGTTATGGTTTTAGAAGTTACGGTTTACGAAGTTAACGTTTACGCGAATACGGGTTACGCGAAAATTTCATGCGAAAATCGGACGTGCTACCTTATTGGGCACAGGTACAAAAAGGGATAACAAGTTACGACGCCGTTTTCAAAATTCCAATTTTAAATGACACTTTACGAGTTTAGGTAACAAATACGGTTTTAATTAGAACTAGAGAAGCATACCACTGTATGATTATACAAAATGATGCTATGTGAGCAATTTAGAGTAAAGGTCAACTTACTATGAAACCACAAAAGCACTGTTATTGTATGTGATAGATTTACTTGCAGATAAAAATCATAAAAATGAATGAGTAACAGGATTGTACACGCCATCTGTTTTAACTCTCGAAGGACAGTCCTTTTTACACACCGAACAAAAATTTTTAGCAAAACAATTGTGTGGCGTAGTCTTTGTCCGAAACGTCCTTGTGTCATTTTCTCATGATTTCGGCAAAAAAAGTATTAGTTTTACGCCCCATTTGAGAAGAAAGACTTGATTTATGTGCATCGAAACTGAAAATTTTCTTTCGGATGTGACAAAAGTTTGTAAAATTGCCTAATTGGCACACATTTTTGCACATTGCGAATTACTTGATTATAAAGCTTTTAGGGTTGTAGTCAAGACATAACATCATCAAAGCCTAAATAAATCGCATGACTGAGCTCAACTTCCTTGGCGTTATTTTGAATGTCTCAAGGTGATTCCAGTAAAGAATCCAGGAAGCGACAAAAAGTACTACGATCACAAATTTTGTATGCATAAATTGTCATTCCGTCATTCGTGTTGAAACATGCAGGCCTTAGGAGCAAGAAAAATATTATACTTATTACGCCGTTAAGAAAAGTTTACATACATTTCAAGCTTTGCAAAGACAGGTTGGGTATGTCGATGAACGGCAGGCGGTAAGACATCAAAAAATCATTAATTTGGCGTTTCATGAAAAAAATTGTGAAAACATGTTAATGAAGAGTCCAATAAATTTGCATCAATCAATCAATCAATCAATCGTAAGTCATAAACAACTTTGTGATCGTCAGTTTCAAACTCCTTAGTTATCTCACCCTAAACATTTACCCGAATGTTGAGTTTACGCAAATAGTGAATTTTTCGGCGTTTCGGACAAACAATCTAATCTTCCTTTTAAATCCTATTAAAATCCTTTAAGCAAATTATATAACATTAAAAACAATAACATTTTCCGAAATATGAATACGTTTACGGCTGCGCGGACAAGTATATGACAAACTATTAAGCGACGGCAACCCTGAAATATGCATTCTTCTCCGGACACTATTTTCGCCAGTTCCGTAAAAAAATAAAAATAGGGAGTGTGATAACTCCTGCTAAAGTTCACTTCAAGAGAGTGTTTGATTGATTTTGAACAATTCCTTTCCATGTCCATTTACTAAACTCGAAAAATCGTGAAATTAAATGAAATCTAAAAAGGGAATATTACTTCATATGTAAAGTGCTTTACAGCGAAATACACTTTAAAGCTATAGAGTATTGACAATTCATGGAATTTTCAATCAATGCAATGTAAACTACGCATTTCGAAGTAGAAGTCATAGGAAGACCAAGTTATTATGAATTTTTTTTTCTTGATTGATACCATTATGTTATCCGCACCAGTCGACTTTTCAGTGAAAAATATGCTTGCGGAGAGAGTCTCCTTTTGTACAATTCCGCAATATTTAGCCGGAATTCAAATGAGAAATTTCCCAGACTTTATGTTAGAAGTGAATCTAAAAGTTGGGACCGCAAGACGCCGTTACCAAATGTTTTCATGCAATGCCCTCTTCATCATATAGGTGCAAGCTCCACTGCAGCGATGCATGGGTAGAGATTGTGAATCAGGGAACAAGAATTTATCAATAAATCATTAACGCACATTTCAAATTATTCAAATTTGAATTCAAATAAACCGCAAATCGAATATAGAAAAGTGTCGGTAGAATTGATTTAGAAATCGACTCAATCGAAAAAGTCAGCAACAATTTTTCGAAAATCGCGAATGCATAATATTTTACTAAATTGCCAACTAATCACTGATAACTATCGATTAAGGCATTGTAGTAATTAGCAAAAACGGTCAGCTCAAAAAGTTCAATCGGAATATTGAATGAAAATTCTTCGTCTTTCAAAATGCTTTATAGTTAACTTTAATTGAACAATTAACTATCGTAATAGTTAACCGATTGCTCTGAAATTTATACGCCCCTATCGCATTGGCCTATGGAACAATCGTACAAAGTTTCATCGAAATCGGTCAAGTAGTTTTGGAGAAGCAGAGCGTGACAGACAGACGGACGGACGGACAGACGGACAGATTGGCATCCACATAAAGTGTCTACCGACACTTAATAATGAAGACACCATTGTTGGTGCCAATCAAAGCCTCTTGAAAACCTAAATAAAACGAAGCAAAAGCTTGTTGTTCCACTATTTCAAATAAATTGCATTCCCTCTAACGCCTGCTATAAATTGTTCTTCTTTATGATTATGGACAAATATCGATCCTTTATATTCTCAACAAACCCTAATAATTATATAAATTGGCACATAATCACATGTCGCCTTGAAAACATCCAAATTTGCAGTACTTGTTGCGATTTTTTACAAATGACCGTTATAAGCATATGTAAACGGACGTTTGGCGACCAATTATGCGACCGTAATAACGCTTGACCGTTAAAGAGCAGTACGTTATAGAAATAAATTTAACATAGGAAAGGTGCATATCAAATCCGGGCGACACACAACCCGACCGTTTAAGCGATGGACCGTTATAGGGCAGTACGGTATAGAGAGGTTGAACTGTAATAAATTTCACAACCGAATGACACATTCAGCAGTCTTTAAAAAAATTCTTGTTGTACCAAGCAAAAAGCCACACCAACTTCGTAGTTTCTCTGAAATTAGCCACCTGTCAAGTGTTAAATTGCACAATAAATGAACACACAGAATCATGGCCAACCCAGAACTGATGTAAATTATCACTTGAGTGGTTCATGTTGTGATAACACGCAGCAAAACAAGCTGGCTAGGATGAAAAACTCAGAAAAAAGATGCTTTCGTAATTAAAACACAGGCACGTATAAACATTTGTGTCTTGTTCTAACTGGGCGATTCCAAGAAAGTCGGACTCATTCACCTCTCCACGTGTTCAACCGGTTTTTTTTTACAAACTCTCATTGAAGAACAAAGTGAGTGTGAAACCGAAGCGACATTAATATTGAAGGAAACGATGCAGAATATGCTTACTTTTTTATGTAGTTTTCGGGTTTTATTAATAGTAGTAATAGTTTTGTATAAAGAAAAACTCATGATTTAATACTAAACTGTAAAGGTTTCGTAGGGGTAGGTTTTTCCAGTGGGATCATGATTACTTCAACTCTAAAGATATGTTTGTCGCTATCTTATGTGACAACGACAAGGTACCTGCTAGAGGAGTTACACCAAACCCGAACAAAGAAATTGCAATGCTGCAAACACAATGAAATCTCCTGTTTCTCCATAAGAAATTTTAGACCAACTAGTTTAGTGGACCAGTAATATTTGACTGGTAACGTACAAACTAAAAATAATCCAAAATTCTGGGCATTGGCAAGTGAGAAATTACTTAAGAATTCTTTATAAGCTCGGATAGAAATGTTCTCGCTACTTTGAGCTGGTGGCAGTCTAAAGTCTGAACTTGCCAATTAGTTAAGAAAATTTGTATTATTTTGGAATTTTGAAGTTAAGTAGGCAGCAGGAACAAAGAGATGGTATCCAGAGGCATCTAAACGAAACAAATCGCTTCATTTATTGGCGTGTAATTTCCTGTGAATGGAAACATTTTCAGCTTAGCATAAATATTCTACTTCAGATATTAAGTGTGATCAGTGTAAGAGTTTTTGATCTACTGATCTGAAAAATAGCAAAATTCAGAAAGCATCCAAAAAATAAAACTAGTGTTGACTGGTCACTTAAAGGAAAAACTTGTAGCTGTAGGTGTCGCTGGATTTTTGAAGTAAAATAGTACTGAAGGTCGTCAGGAAATAGATCGTTGGGTCTTCAATGGCTGGTTGCACCCCATATACTCTGGCAGGGGGACAGGATGACCTTTTCGACGCCTGTGCATACGGCCGGACTGATATGGTCAGAAAATGTCTGAAGGCTGGTGATGACCCAAAGCAATCTGACTTCATGAAACGCACACCGCTCCATTACGCAGCTGGCTTTAGTAAACAAATTTATTTAATACTACAGAATACAGTACACTGGTATCATGTGAATCGGTGAGGACCGTCTGACCTGATATTATGTTTAATTTATATACAGGTATTCCCGTAATAGCCGCTGAAATCGTGCAGCTTCTCCTTGAATTCGTGGGGTTTGAACCTTTGTCACACTGCAGTTATGTGAATCAACAAGATAAGGATGGAAATACAGGTACCGAAAATATACAAGTTTTACATAATTTCAGCAGAAATAGACTGATTAAATCTTCGGTTTAGCTTTGCACATTGCTGCAATGGCTGGGCATCTTGACGTCACAACAATACTGATAGATTCTGGAGCTTTCTACTACCTCAAGTGTTAAAGTTTTAGCTATTATAAAAAGTTACAAAATCTGGTGGTGGTAATAAAAAAAATACTTTGATTTATAGAAAAAACCACGAACGGGATGAACCGGTCGAGATTTTATTTCGGAATATTCCGGAAGCGATTGTGAAAACATGGGACGGTGCAGTAAGAAGAACACTCATTTCTAGAAACCCATTAATATGTTGTCCTCAAAACTTGTGGATCTTGACTTGTATAACATGTAATATAGAGTAGACAATTTGGCTTGAGTAATATACAAATACGCATTACGTCATTGTATTCTTCATAATACAACCGCGTCGATTTGTTACCATTGCCCTAACTACGCAGTGTAATGTGATAAACGGGTTAAACAGTTATATTACACAGGGAAGTTTCCATATGTATGCGCGTGTACCAGCAAAACGTGGTTATAGCTCTGAAGGAGGTTAACATGTAACCTAGTTGTGTTTGTGTACACTTTTCAAATATGCAAAAATTAGCATTTAACAATAATAGTTGGGACTTAATCATTGATAGTAAACTTTAATTTATTACTTAGGTATGGTCTCCACCAGGAAATTCCGAGGGAGGCAACCAATACCTCCTCGTGGACTTTTCTCGAATTGTAACCTTTCCAGATTCTGCGTTTGACAAGTCCTTGTTTCGAATAGAAACAAAGTTGCTTTCTCTCTGCCTCTCTGTACCCTATCACTCCCGGAATGTTGTTCTCCAAAATCCTCTTGTCAAACTGTTTTTGTTCTTAAAGTGGAAGAAAATTCAAGTTCTTTTGTGGATCTCCATTGTCTACCACGTACATTACTGCTTTTTAAAGCTCTCTTGTGTATTACTTGACATAACCCTGGTCGGTCGTTATAGCAAAATGTTGTCTTTGTTACAGATCATCTGGTTGTTACTGTACTCGGCTGCTGTGTGGGAAATTTACATCATGCAGTGTCCAGTATCAGCCTGTAAGTCTATTGATCACAGCAAAATATTTTCAATAAGTATTAAACGATATTTCGAACCTCAAAAAGAAATTCAAACAACATATTCAAAAGCAATCTAACCTGCCAAGCATATTTTGTTTTACATTCCTAACCAGCCAAATGCGACAGGACCAACTTGAATTCCTTATATTTGGGAATTATCTCCACAATAACAATGATTTTAACGATTGCCACCGGTTTAAAGGAATCCTACGAATTCTATGCGTCTTTCAAAAGAAGACTTTACATTCAAAAGTTGGAAAATATTTGCCAATTGGCTCTTCTCCCAACTATTGTGGCGACTTTGGAACCCTGGTTTTCGTCTGGTCTGGATGATGACCATAATTTATACCCATGGCAGTACCAAGTATCTGCTGTAATCACGGAACAGTTTAACAAGAATAAAACGCGCATATGTCGTACATATCCTTTGATCTGTTTATTTGTTGCTTGCAGTTCGGAGTTATAATATCTTGGGGATTAATATTTGGACAGCTTGGAAATCTACCCATTCTAAGCCTCCAGGTTGAAATGTTTACGAAGGTAAGGGTATCTTTTGTATCTTGTAAATGCATACAAAAAATATTTTCGTATGAAATGTTCTATGATTTTAGATGGAAGTTTTGATAACAAATTTCAACCATTTGCAAACTTTTAACTTTGCATTACTTTCCACAGGTGTTGCGGAGCTTTATAAAATTTCTAGCCACATTTTCAACAATCCTAATCGGATTTTGCATTGCGTTTAAACTTCTGTTGCCATCGGTATCTATTTTCTGACTTAATAGTTTTTCAAAAAGCTACCTATAACAAAATCTTACTTTTGCATATTGAATTTTACTCAGACAAAGTATTTTCAAGCAGTCCCATGGGGATTTTTCAACGTTTATGCTATGATGACAGGAGAGCTTAACTACCGAGATTTATTCTTTAATGATTCGTCTGCAGTTGACATTCCATTCATGGCAACCACCCAACTGGTATATGGCTTGTTTATGGGAGTCGTTGCAACAATGTTGTTTAACTTGTTGCTTGGTCTTACGGTGACTGATATACAGGTATGTTACGCAGCAATAAGTTATCACTAATCTTTTACAAAATTTTCTTTTACGTAGTGTGTATCTTGTGTATAAAAGGAATTACAGAAAAAGGCTGAATTTAACAGCTTGGCAAACCAGTTGGAACTAATTCATTTGATGGAGACAATAGTGATGTCTGAAAGGTTACAAAAGACATTACGATTCTTTGGAAAGCAGTGCTGGGTTCGACGCTTCTCTGTTACCCGCCAGTACGATCCTGAGTTGGACAGGTGCAATATTGTTTTATTATTTTAAAATTTGAACCACTAAACCCAGCTTGCAAAATTTGTTTGAGGAAATCAGGAATTACTAAATATATTAATTTGTTCCTTAAATAGTTTCAAAACTAACATCACAGAAAGCGACTTGGAATACCATATCGCGATTGACCTTCTTCATCTACCATACAAACTTCGAAAGAGTATTCAAGAGATTGCTAAGGGTCCTCCTCAACGTATTGACTCGTCTGAGGATGAAAGAGGTGACTCACCATATGAAGAAACCAACTCACTTAGCAAGTCCACCCAGACGAACTGGTTTGAATAGGAATGACATCAGAACCGCTTGAAATTTTTGTATATTTTGAAGAGAATAAAGAATAACTTACTTGTGCTCAGAAAACTCCAGAGTATTTTTCTCGTGACCCTTCTCCGATTTAACAGTGGGTAGCACCATCGCAGGCCATTATTGCAACAAATGCAATGACGGAATGAATGACTACTTGATATAAGTAATCGGACAAAAGTAGGGTGGATATTTTCATATCTTATAGCATGGCCTGACCCACATTAAAAATGCAGCATAACAAATCCTCTCTCAATTGGAGGCTTGCATTTATCCTTCCAGTTAAGACTTTTTAAAAATAAGAAACACAACGATAAGCTCCAGAGGAAGAACGTTTATTTAAAAACTCAAGCTTTCGTCGAATTGCCTTCAACTTTTTCAAGAGTAACAAAAACAAAAAGTTGAAGGCAATTTGACGAAAGCTTGAGGATTTAAATGAACGTTCTTCCTCTATAGCCACAAATGACTACCCCAATTATGTCACGGGGTTGGAAATATATCAAGATTTAAATGGTAAACTTCATATAATACAATTCTGGCCCATTTACCTCTTTATGCGTTTAACCGGTTTTGCTGAAAATTTTGAACTGAATACTGAACCATGTTGTGGTTCCAGTCGCGCGATTCCGTAGTGTTACTTTTAGAAACATTAAATATGCATTAGACGATACATTAGGAAATTCATAAAATGTACAATTTTATTGAGACGACGACATGCTTCACACTATATTTAGTGTCACGGAACGAAACCTGTTAGACGCGTTTTGGCAGTCTCAAGTGAAAAAATGGAATGGACATGCAAACCTGTTCATAAAATATGACTGTTCCAGCTCATCCATGACACACAAACAACAACAGTTTCAGTGATCCAGTATTATTCTGCTGGGAATTGAAGCTTCTTCTAGGCGTGTGTATGAAAAAAATGGGTAAATATTGCGTGTGAAAAAAAATACTACTACTATTGAATGTAAGAAAGCTACTGCTTTTTTAAAACAAATATTCACAGTATTTTCATTCGGGAACTGCCCCTTTTTAGGTAGCATGCCTGCACTACATTCAGTTTTGGAAACTTGTTTTGTTTCAATTTTGAAGTTGAGGGTGCTTGCTCACCATGCCGTGAATATAACGTGGACCATATGCAACAATAGAGTAATCAGATTATGACTGAATTTATGTGTGCATTTTCAATTTACCCGTACTACCAATTAATTCCACACATAATGTAGGCCTATCGTTTTGTGAGCTTATATTCAGTGTTGTCCAGCCAGCAGAACGGTCTACATCCTGTCGCATTTTGGCGACTCATAGGCAAATAGAAGTCAGTCAGTTACCAGAAAAACAAATGACGTGTAAAGGTAAAACTTCGGTGGCGTTCGAAAGTAGACTTCATCGTGCTTGTGCAAACGGTTGGGTTGACCATCTGAAGGAATATATCCATGATGGGGATAATCCCATGGAGCTGGACTTAATGACGAGAACACCGTTGCATTACGCATGTGGCTTTGGTAAGGGATTGTTGGATTGTATAAAAATACTTCGGTTCAAGCTTTACAATATTTGTTACTTGTAGGCAACCCCGAAATCGCAGCAGACATGGTCCACATTCTTCTGAGTGCAGAAACTTTCTCAAATGATAAGTCCAAAGTGAAACTGTACGCGGATGTCCAAGACACTCATGGAAACGGGGGTATGGGATGTATAATTTAGCCGATGATCTCATATGACGTTTTATCAAACCAATTTTCATTTTTTAGCGTTGCACATAGCGGCAAAGGCTGGACATCGAGACGTTGTAGCCATGTTATTGGAAACAGATTGCAACATGAATATCAAGTAGTATTTTACAGTGGACTAATCTTGAATAGAATGCATTAGCGTAACTAAAAGTGAAATGCTTTCTAGGAACAAGGATGGCGAAGAAGCCATTGGTATCATATTCCAAAAAGTTCCATCAGTGATTGTGAAGGATTGCGACAACTCGGTAGGAAAAATCACAATTATAAGCAAATATTTAAACGTTATCTTAAAAATCAGTTTGTGAGAAGATAACTTCCAGATTTTTTGATTCGTCAGGTGGTAACTGTAATTGGCAATGCTGAAGACGACATCCAAAAACTCGAAATAGACTTGGTATGCTTAATTGGATATCCAGAGCCAGATGATGATCAGACATTGTTTTTAATGGAGACAGAGTTGATCTCCTGGTGTCTCTCTGGAGAAGACCATACCCGAAATGTTATTCTAGACCATGTTATTGTTCAACTTTTCCTCTACCTCAAATGGAGGAAAATTCGTGTTCTCCTGTGGATGTCAATTTTATATCATGTGCGAATGTTTATATTCATCAGAAGAATTTTTTCATGGTTCTAAAGTTTCTTTTTAACAAAAACATTTGGTGTTTCTTTCAGATAACCTGGTTAGTATTATATACAGTTGCAGTTTCGGAAATCTACATGGTACGATGCCCTTCGAGTTTAGGTGAGCTAAACAGTGAATATCTTGAGTGTGGACGTTATTAGTATATAAATAGTTATTAATGAACAATTTTGTATTCTAAACAGCCCACTGTATCATGGATGTTTAAGACACAGACTGGTTGAATGTTATTTCGTTAATTGTTTTGACACTTACGGTTCTAACCGGCTTAAAGGAATCATACGAGTTATACTTTTGCCAATCACGGTTACGCTACTTTAGGCAGTACGAGAATATTTGTCAACTAGTTCTTCTTCCAATCATAGTAGCTACACTGGCACCCTGTCTTTCGTCAGCTTATGTTCAGCCCTGGCAATATCAGGCGTCGGCAGTAAAAACACCAAATAATTTTATAGAACAATTCATGGAAACATGCATAAAGTTTGTAATGACGTATTTTATATTTTCCTTGTTTCTAGTTTGGTATAATATTATCTTGGGGATTAATATTTACACAACTTGGAAATCTTCCCATATTCAGTGTTCAGGTGGAAATATTTGTGAAAGTAAGAATTTAATTGATTTATTCCAAATTGAAGCGGGTTTTCAAAGCTAACTATTGTTTTATTGTTAAGGTTTTGCGAAGTTTTGCAAAATTTATTGCTACATTTTCCACAATCCTGATTGGTTTTTGTCTTGCATTTAAAATTTTACTACCTTTGGTGAGTTGTAAGTATATGAATCTGTCGTTATGGGTTAACCGAACTTATAAAACTGCTTATCACATTTTTATAGAAAAGGCAGTTTCAATCGTTACCATGGAGTTTGTTTCAAATTTACGCCATGATGACTGGTGAGCTAAACTACAAAGATATGTTCTACAATGATCCTCCCCCTACAGATATTCCTTTTCCGGCTGCAACACAACTTGTTTACGGGTTGTTTATGGGAGTTGTCACAACAATGCTGTTCAATCTACTATTGGGTTTAACTATTACTGACATACAAGTACGTACATCAAAGATAATTATTGAAGTTTTAGTCGGAATTCGAAATGAATGGTGTTTTTCTTGTGACCCGAGACAGGAGTTACAAAAACACGCCAAACTCAATAGTCTAGCTAATCAGCTAGACCAAATTCGGTTAATGGAGACAATAGTGATGTCACCAAAGCTACAGGGATTCTTAAAACGGTTGGGGAAACAACAATGGGTTGGGTACTTCAGTGTCACCCCTCAGTATTGCGAAAATGAGAAAAAGTAAGATAAGGCAAGGTTTAGGAAATTGGCACAAATGGTTCAGTCATACTTTCACAATTTTAATCAGGGTTGTGCTTACCATTCCTGTCGATTTGGTCAGCTTGCCGCCTGAACTTCGAAAAGGGGTTCAAAATTTAGTTCGACCAGCGGATCATCTCTATGAAAGCTGCGAGGAGGATTTTGTTGCTGCAAATTCAGATAGAGCTTCAGAGGACGGTACGCAAGAAGAGAAGATTTCATTGACTATTATGGTACAAAATGAAAACGGAATGGAGACGAATTAGCTAATTCTTGTGTCACATATATGAATTTGTGCAAGAACTATTATTAAAGTCATGATTATTCATACGGTGAATATTTGCACAATTTTATATTCCTGTATCTAATGTTGAAATTAGAAATACTTGTTGCTTTCTTTTTTCTGATTTTTGTATAATTTTTAAGTCATTTCGATTTAATCCAATGATTCCAATATTGAGGTTGCGAGATGGGTATTATTCAGGAAATTCAATAAAGACATCTGTGACGACTTGGTGATAACACGAATTTAACAAGTAGCCAGGGGTTGTTTTGAGGAAAGCAGAAACCCAGTCTCATGAACTGAACTGATATGATAAAAAAATAGAGATGTGAATATAACTGCGAACGAAAGCAGAGGTGGCAATTAAATGGTATGTTTGAAGCAGTACCGAGATGGGTTAATGGTCCAGGAGCTACAGGGTCGTATGCAAATTCGAACCCTCTATAATATTATATAATATTACAGTATATAAAACTCGTTTGAGGTTTTGTGTCACGAAATGGAACCTGCTCCCCGAGTTGGCAATCCGAAGCAAAAATAGTTTCAAGGCCATGCAGACGTGTGCGCATAATATTGACGTTCCCACTTATGTGGGAGAAGTGTTAGACTGTCTAAATTTCTGAATCTGCTGTCGTTTTCATGGTCGCGAACTGTGGATTCGAATCTATTTCTGTATGAAGAAACATGCTACAGATTAAAATTCTGATAACCATAGTATCCAGCCATTTTTTATTGTATTTTTGGAAAATATTTTAGTCAGGGTCCCGACATTTGTTCCGTCAATACAACATTTCACCTTCAAAGTAACCAAACGTAAAGTTAAAACGCTATAACGCACTGCATTTCGTGCGTAACGATAGAGTAGCTTTTCAATGTCCTGAATCGGATACTTGTGACAAGAACAGTCTACTCAACAAAACCAGGGGAATATACATAATGGTGGTTTAAATCTGCTTCCAACCGATGCATAATTGGCCAAACCCCTTACCGACATTTAGACTGATTACTTCTTGGACACCCCTTAATTAGCGAATTTAATGCTAGTGAAATATCTGCAAAATCACTTTTCGCTTGAATTTATCACCTGTTTATTTGCATTTACATGAAATTTTTTTTTTCATTTATAAAATGGAAAAACTATACGGCGCAAACGTGACTTCTCGCTATTTCGCAGATTTACGGCTTCATTGGGCAAACATATGAATTTGGTAGTGTACAAAGAACATATTTAGAAGCATTACAGTCAACCAATTGAAGTTTGTTAGTAGTAGTGGTTCCCGTCTTGAGGATGCTTACACAACCGGTATTGAAACCATCTTTACTACTGGAGGGAATGCCATCAAAATTTACTGTGCCATTCGTACAGTCAGCTTCCGCAATGAAACTTGGTTTATCTTGAACACCGTCTATCCAGTATTCTGTATTTCATATATAAATAATATTTTGTTTGACCTAAATATAGATATGCTAATATGTAGTGTGAAAGTCTTACGTCCCGATGGAATTTCCGGAGCTTGCATGAGGAGCGTGAACACGATTGGAGTTGGGATTTTGAGCAGCTCACCTTGTGCCTGGTCCCTACACCAGGTCCTGGCTCCAGTCCGATTTCGCTGAAACAGGAAAATCACGACGTGAAAACAAAACTGCAAATTTATGTATTAAACGCAGAAAATTTTACAATATATTTGGGTACCAGGACTAGATGAGGAATTACAATGTTGTTCCCTATATATAACTCTCGCACTTCATAGCCTGGATGGTCTTCTGGATGGTCTCCTAGTATATAAAGTTGATGATAGTTTGTATTGTAGATTGCTTATGTTGTATTTTTCATTTTCATTGTTCGAATTGAACAAATACCTGGATAATAAGTACCTCCCCATGTAAGGGAAGAAAATGCTGCAAGAAACAATGTGAGTACGACTGTAGAACCCATGTTGACTTTTTTTTATGAATTGTGGTGATATGATTACAACTTACTAAACTTATATATACTTATCCTAGTCAAAATTTAAATCGCAATATTCAATTTCTCCACCTTGATGCGAATATTGATCTTACACAAACTTGAAACCTCACATGGTGTGTTCAGCTGCTAATTTAAATCTGTTGGAAAGCATTGTACAGTGATTCTCAAAAAGGGTGGAAAACTTGAGTTTAATTTGTTTCCTTTGAAAATTCTGGTTCGAATCGAGGTTGTTTTGCGTGATCAAAAAGGTTGCACCATTTAAATAACATGGGAAAATTCTCCATACGATTCGAGTAAGGCAAAAAGAAAATGTGTCAAACACGGCGAAAATGCAGGAGAAAAACACAAAAAATGCAGGATTCGAGTGACTTTTGAGTTTGAGTTTGTTTCGTATTCTCACTCGAATCATGCATTTTTTGTGTTTTCTCCTACGAAAATCATTCTTCGCCGTGTTCGACACATTTTCTCTGTGCCTTACTCGAATCGTATGGAGAATTTCCCCATGTTATTCAAATGGTGCAAGCTTTTTGATCACGCAAAACAACCTCGATTCGAACCAGAATTTTCAAAGGAAAAAAATCAAATTCAAGTGTTTCACCCTTTTTGAGAATCACGGTATAGACAAACAAAAGAACCGTTGAAATTGTTTGGCTTCTTCCGTGTAGATATTTTCGGTGAAATGTGTCATGGTCTCGGCCTTGAATGTCTCAAGTATTTACATGGACAGTGCTGTAGTCACGACAGATATTTTTGGAGATACTGTCAACATGGAATATGTAACAGTTAAAATGCTGGAATGTTTTACGAATATGGTAGGGGTAAAAGTATTTTTTTACAAGGAACTGCTCTATACAAGTGTTCCATGTGTTTTAGCTATTTTGCTCAAACTCACTGGAATTCAGGGAAAGTCATTGTTTGCTTGAGGAATTCCAGTCAAGTGAACAGTCAATGGAATAGTGCTTATCCGAACATAGGGGCCCTTGTTGTGTTTCGCCAATCCAGGAATTTTTTAAAGGAAAAATTAAAGAGTTTGGATTGTTAAATGATTAAAACAAATGCGGCATATAGTTTTATATACCTTATTCCAGCTGGTGATGGTTATATATTATATATATTCTTGATTCTGGGAAGGCTTTTTATTTTATAGATTTTTTTCCTTTTTTCGGATATCGATTTGACGTTAACTCTTATGCAACCAGTTTGATGTAGTTGTTTAAGCATGTGCATTGAGCTGTGCCGATATAACGACGTGAAAATTAAATGAGAAGATGGACGATGTAAGTGTAACATGATATGAAATACTCGTCGACTATGAATACATACCATTCCTTTTTTAATGTGAAATGTGATGAAGGATGAAAACCATTATCAACTGACCGTTAATGATAACCCCATGGCTCCTGGTAAATGATTCTTGGGTACGACAGAATGTTAACCTTGTCTTTTCATTTTATCGTGAAGTTCACTGAGAGGCTTTAAGTAATAAGTAGTTATGTAAGTCACATTTGGAGGGGACTTGCTTACTAACAAATCTGTAACCAGTTAAGATAAATCTGCTTGACTTAGTTATGCTGTTGCAGGACGATATTTTCACGGAGAAAGCTAAGTAAGGAATTAGCAAAGGCTTTCGAAACATTACGAAGTAAACATGACTGATTGACTGCAAAAATAAGAAAATTGTGACCTGATTGGTTGGAGGGAATGATTGTCCATTGACCATTTTCAGGAGTTTTAGAACGAGGACTTATTATCGTAAAAAAGTTTCTCTAACGTGTTGTAAAACACAAATGAGGAAATACAAACTTAGGGATTAAATATACATCGAATCATGAATATATTCTCATGATTAACCTATAAAGATAACCTCGTGGCTCCTGCGAAATGAAACTGGAGATCGCATAAATGCAAACTTTTCTCAGTATTTTGTGACTCGAAGACACTTTACATAACTGATATTTATCACCGTCTGGTGGCCAGGTTTAGCAATGTAATATACGTGGTACGGACTAATCTCTCTATCTAATAGGAACTAGATATTGAAAAGATCTCAAACAAAGTTAAGACCACTCATTGTGTACACAGGAGTAGAATTAGTTTTCTGACAAAACAAATATAAATAAAATGATGCATTATGCATCGTAAATATGTTTTCGGAGATACGTGTCAGGCCCTTTATCCACTTTAGGTTTACGTGTTTGTATGGAAAGTTCTGGATTTTCGGTGTAAAATGGTAGAGGAGCTGCTCAATTAAATATAGAACATTTGAGAAAACAAAATACATTTTTCTATAAATATCTGATAGCACCAAGTTCTAATACGGAATCGAAGTGACTAAGAGATATTGTTACCAATTTCAAGTGGCTGACATGGAAGAACAATTTATCCCGTTGGACTCTTCAGAGAATACAAACTATTACTATATAGGTTGGGAAACATTGAGTTTAAGGACCCTGATTTAGTGGATGCTTAGATGGAATGATATATTTATTAAACATAAATTCTTAAAATTAGTGAGCCTTGTTCCACCCCGTGTTCACAGGTTGACTTGGAAATGTTTTGCTAACAATTGTTATACGGATTTTATGCTTTCTTAGAAAGCTGACGGTGTTAAACCTAAACCTTGTACGAATAGGTTGTTTGTTATCCCATTACAAGAATAGAATGAAGGGCCATGTCAAAAGTATACTATCACAGAGCAAGATGATATGATATGTGAAGCGAGTATCTCCAATGAATGGTGATTAGAAGTCCGCCTGCAAGTTCGTCTAATTAATATAATTGCTGTGGCCGGTTTTATTCATTTCAAGCAACATTTACGAAATAACACTGTGAATATTTTTTCTCCTCCGGGTAAGGTCATAAAATTGTTCTTTACACAGCTCTGAATATATTATCGGGTTTCTAAAGTGTATGGCTCGGCCATTAGTCACTAGGCTGGGGCAAGTGGGCAGACTCCAGACGAGGGTACAGAACAAATAACTCCCTTCGAAGTGCCACAGTTGTCGAGGTGAACTTTGTGTCCTGTGGCGGTAGATGATTTGGTCAAACTCAAACAAAGCACTTGAGGAAGGTCATTATTTGCACGGGGGATTCCAGCCAAGTTAACAGAATCATTGGAGCAGTGTTTGTCTGAAGATAATGTACCGACTTGTTGTGTACCGTCAATCCAATATTCTTAAAAGAAAAGAAAAAGTGTTTTTTTTACACTGTTACGTCTTTAAACAAACGGGAAATAGGACAGTCATGAAGCTTACCTCCAGCGGGAATGGTGGCGTGCCGAGTCAGCATCGTAAAGACTCCTGCGTTTGTTATTTTCGTCAATTCACCTCCAGATTCTTTACAGAACTGATAGGACTCGAGGCGACTTCGCTGTAAAAATACGAACGTTTTTATGATTTTGATTAGTGCAACAAGTTAAGTATGTTGTTCCAAGCATGATAAATCGCAAATATTAAATATAGTTTGTGTAACAAAAAGTTAAACGCATTTTTTTCACTTACATTGGTACTGTCTACAAAGACGTAATTCTGTCCAACTGTTGCGTCTCTTCGTGTACCCTCTAAAAAGGGAGAAATTAATTACGATGTTGATAAGTTGGTTTGATTTAATTAAATAACTTTTGGTACAATATAAAATAAATAAACAAATATTTACCAGTAGTTGCCGAGAGGAAAATCAGTCCAATGGCAATTAGAGCCCAAACGGTGACCTTGGAAATCATTATGTTTAGAGTACAAAATTTTATTCTTGCTGGACCAGAAATTGGTTTAAGATCTTTCTAAGAGAAAGAAAGAGATACTGCGCAAAGTTGCACCTAAACTTTTAATTTTATAGCTTTGGTTCGGATTTCGACCGTATCGCAAGTTTAATTTGTGGAATAGAGATTTGACCATGAAAATTAAATGGTAAAACGTGCGATGGAAATGTAACGTGTTGTTAACACCCCACGCGTAGTCGGGTATTATATAAATGTATTGGAATGTGAACAGTCTAGAATTTTGGATACAACTATCACCAATGACCTTTATTGATAACCCCATGGCTCCTAGAAAGGATTCTTTTGGGTACGACGGTAAACTATTTTTTGTACATTTCATCGTTATGCTCTCCGAAGGATTTTTATGAAACAAGTATTCATGTTGAAACATCTAGTGACACACTGTTGTGATGTTTTTGTGAACAATTTTTTAAAAGAATTTTAAAAAATCAGATTTAGATAATTTAGCGGTTGCAAGCCGACATGTGACTAATGTAGTAGGTTTAACCTTATTGACACTACAAAACGATGACATAATTATGTTTAGTCCTAATTCATCTACTAAAATACATAATATGACACAGTTGTCAGCGTAAGCGCATGGCACTGTGATTTATTTTCATGATAATACTATTGTAAACCTTTTGATAACAAATATCTATTTCAAGGTCAGGACAATTATCCCGTTGAAAGATATTTCTCTTACGCAATCTTGCAAACATCTGAATCCATTTTGTTGGAATCAAATGAATAAAGGAAGTTTTGTGCTTCCTGTCGCCTATATGAGTATGAAGCAAGAGATGTATCCTTTGTAAATTACAGGGGGAATGGGAAAAGCGATCACCGAGAAAGTTGGCATATTAATTAGAACAGCTAGAATCCATCAAATCAATGGGACCATGAATCTGCCGTCGTCAAACGTCGGCGAATTTATGTAACAAGTATTTATATAAGTGACACTCTCTTTGACCTGCTTGTGACGAATAGATAAAAGTGCTTAAGTTGGTTTTGCTTCGGCGACGAGAAACTCTCTATATTGACTTGATTGATTATTCAATATTCTCCCCAGACGGGTATTAATTGCACGTGCATGCAGTTTTGTGCCGTAAGTTTAGCAAGAAAAGCTGTGAGTGTTCTACAATGAGTTTATATGGGTTTAACCTTCTTGACACTTGAGAAAGACAACATAATTATGTTTAGTCCCCAATTATCCGCTAAAATACATACGAAACGATTGGTAGCGTAAGAGTAGGAGCGCCGTGATGCATTTTGATCGAATGTACATCAACTCGTCGGTCGACAAATCGTATGCATAGGTAACTCGTCTTCATAAACTCGTATAACGCGTAACTCGCACCCAACTTTTTTAGTATAACGTAAGCTCGTCTAATATAATTTTCTAGGAGTATTTTCATTGCTAACATTAAAATAACTTTATTTGTTTGCATTTCTCGTATTTTAAATTTAGATAAATTGACATTGTGACCTGGAGATGGTAGTGAAGGTAGTGAACTTAAACTGAAAGCTGAAGGTGGTGCACCCGGTGATTGAAATCAACGTTAAAATGCAATTTTACATTGCACAAATAGCTATCTAAATGTTTTTTTCAACAGATTTATCTCATTTAGTACGAATTCAAACATTATACGAGTTGCGCGTTATACGATTTCACTACTGAGAGCAAGTTGTGGGAAGACGAGTTGAGTTAGACGAGTTCAATGAAGGACGAGTTGAAGTTATACCAGTTGATGTATTACCATTTTGATCACAAATGATACTGGTTAGATGCTGATAATATGTTTTATACCAAAATATTATTATAATAAATGTTTCATTTAAAGTCGTTATATTTAAGCACGTCGCTCTAGGCTATAATAGGCTCAGATTTGTTGAACTTAATATTTTGTAAGTTTTGTACTTGCTGTATTGCATCTCAGAAATATGTCTTTTGTAACTGTCATGATGTGTGATCAAGGGTTTATATTAGGTAGCCTATGATTATCCAGTCCGCGGGGAAAAAATGAGAAAAACGGGATAAAACTATTGAAAAGACGGAATGGCTGACTTTGTTTGTAGTTATTTTGCAAATTGAACAAATGCAAAGTTCATTGACTGCGATTGAATTTATTACTTTATTGCTAAGAAGAATATATGTTTTCGAATTTTTCAACAGATTGGCAAATTAAAGGGTGTGAGGGTAACTCATGAGCGTCTAGCAGACTTAGGGCTGCGGCTGCACTGGACACACTAATGAGGTTGGTACCGAACAAAGAATGTTTCTATTAACATTGCAGTCTCCCAATGTCAGTTTGTTAGTATGGGCCGCCCCCGTCTTGGTGATGCTTATACAACCGGTATTGAAACCTTCCTTGCTACTGGAGGGAATGCCGTCAATATTTACTGTGGCATTGGTACAATCAGCTTCCCCAGTTATAATTGGTTTATCCTGAACCCCGTCAATCCAGTACGCTATAATTGGTATTTATATAATACAAATATTCATATAATATATAACTAATAAATATATATTCATATATGAATATAAATATTCTAACCCCTTACTTCCGACTGGAATATCAGGAGATGACATGAGGATCTGGAATATGGGTGCAGCTGTAATTTTAAACAGTTCATATCCATAATCTTTACACCATGCCCTAGCCCCTGTCCTATTTCGCTAGAACAAGAACATTGCAAGGTAAATTTCATAATGCAAAATAATATATGAAATATATTAAAAGGTTACCGAGACTATTTGAACAACTACCGTATTGTCACCAATAGGTAATTGTTGTACTCCATAACCTGGAAGATCTGAAATTAAGGGAATCATATTAAATTAGTAAAAGTTCGTATTGAACATTTTTATGGTTTGAATTGTAGAAATACGTGGATGATTAGTACCTGCCCATACGATGGAAATAAGGGCCACCAGACAAAGATTGAGGAACACTGTCGAACCCATCTTGAATTAGAGGATGTTGCCAAGAGTGTTGTTGTTAAAACAAGAAATATTCGATGAATTCGTGAAATGCTTTAATTGGCTCAACTTATTTATACTTATCCATGTCCCAGTCAAAGTTTTAATCCTGTTATTTAATGTATCTCACATTCATATTTATCTTCCGAATATTGATGTTAAACAAAACGTGAAACCACATATGGTATATTCAGCTGTTGATATAATTCTGTTGCTAGTCATGGTCTGGAGTAAAGTATTTTTCAGAAACTGCTTTGTAAAAACACTGCGTCAGGGTCAAACCCTTGAATGCCTCGTGTCTCTTTTATTTACATATGAAAGTTCTGGATTCACTTTAGAAAATGTTAAGGAAGCTGTTTACATTAAATTAAACAGTTGAAATAATACAGGATTGTTTGGTACAATTGGAATATTTTTTTTTTTTTGGTATCTCGGTGCTCTTATTACTTTTTGCTAATCCGCTGACTAAGATTCATAATAATTTATAGGCTACAAAGTCATTAAGAGTCAATAGAGTTTTTGCACATTTGCCTTGGATTAAGTGCTGGAGTTACGCTCGTATCAGAAGTTTGCAAAATATATTAATAACACTTAATTTCACAGATATCACCATGCCGATTTTGTGAATTGTCGAAGAATTACGTCCACCAAGTTAATGTCGTATTTCCACATGAAGCGGGATTCCAAAGATTAACCGCGGCCGGTTTTCCATTATTCAAGGAAATTTCCTTTTTATTGTTTGATGCATATTTGTACTGTAATAAAATTCCAATAAGATCACCAGCATTCACTCCGGTTGCATTGAACTTACCGCTAATGTAGTTTGTTTCTAATCAAAGTCTAATATGAAATTATATGCAGTATGTACATCTTTAAATCTACAATCCTTTCTTCCCATTCAAAATCAAATATAATTTATTTAAATGGAAACAATGTCATTTAAATTTTCTGAACAGAATGACTTTTAATTTTGGAGGAAGTCCCGCTACACTCACAGAAATAAAAAGGCTAAGGGTATCCTAAACAAAAAGAAAGACAGTCATAGTCGAGTCAGAATCCTTATCATTTGTAATGGCTCTAGCAAAAGGTTTATAGAAATAAGCAGACGGAATGCGAACATCTTGAAGATATTGTGATTGAATCTGTTACTTGTACTACAACGCAATTGGAATTCCCAATGTACATGAACTGAACTACAACTACCGACTAGCTGTTCGTAAACTAATGATAACTCAGGGATAGAAACCAGTACTAATGTGCACATCTTATTTGTTTGCTAATGACTCTAGTGGTTATATTGATATGATGAATTTTGCGTAGGATAAGCGAAAAACTCGTCAACAATGAGTCTTCCTTTAAAATGCGGAATGATGAAACGAACGAAAAGAGGCATAGGATCCATTGATGATCACAATTACAAGGTATGTAATATTTGTAGATGGGATTACAAAAACATAAACCTTTGAGTAACTACCCTTACGTATATATAAAAAAAATAAACGATAAACTTTGCTGTTAGTGTAAAAAGTACGAACTGTTTTGCTAAGAGAAAACAATTTAACATTTAGGTGCCGTTAAGTCGTAGTAAGTTTGTAAGCAGTACTAATTGTAAGAATTCCAGTTTTATCAAAATCATCACACGTCAGCTTCAGTTCAAACGTCAAAGTCAAATATTCAATTAGCATCAAGACAATAAGTCATATCAAGTGTTCAGTGACCGAGACACTTATTGTTTTGCAATCTAATACTCAACCAACAGAAAAATTGGTAAAGTTTAGTACAACTTTGTTTCCGTTTTATGATGACTTATATTTCATAACATTCATAAG
Source organism: Salina celebensis (assembly GCA_036561885.1). Taxonomy (NCBI): domain Eukaryota; kingdom Metazoa; phylum Arthropoda; class Collembola; order Entomobryomorpha; family Paronellidae; genus Salina; species Salina celebensis. The sequence goes on along the minus strand of JAAXOA010000200.1, from coordinate 8,420 downwards.
ATAATTTTGGTAATGCGCTTAAATGCGCAGTTTAAAGCCCTAAAACTGCAGCCAGTGGGCACAATGCAAAACATTCACTGCATCGTCATTCCAATATCTAGTTTGGGAGTCTACGTCTGGAATTAAATAGTCTTACATTGATTGACGGAAAAATATTTTTCGTGTGCATGACTAAAATGAATCTTTTTTATGGGTTCATACTTGCATTTATAAATATGTATTTCAAAAACTTCCCATTACATACTCATTTTATTTAATGCAATGACGCTCACTTTCCTCGCAAAAATTCTTCAGTACAATTTTGTACAAGGATTTTTATTCGCGAAAAGAGAAATAACTGCAAAAAATATATTTTTTCGCATACGTTCATACAAACTCGTGTCTGATGGACAGACACGATGACTGACAGATTCAATTTTATTGAATTCAAGAAAATCTTTAGAGCAATTTTTGATTTCTTCAACCTTAATAGTTGTCAAGGTTAGTTTGAAGTTAGATTTTCCCCAAGATAGTATTGAACATTCATTGTAGATTTCCATAGAAACAAATATTTTTGCAATGATTCAATGGATTTTAACCGTCTTGTCTGTAGCAATCCTATTTGGTTCTTCAGCAGGTAATTTTAGTTTATATATTCTAACATTTTGAAACACTTATGAGGTCATATGAAACTCATTTCATTCTACAGTTTTGTCCGCGAATCCTGACGAAATGGGCGAGTATTCTGAAGGTGACATTGTGAGTGTAGCACCGTCTCTTTTACACGCATCAACTCGTGCAGGTGTAACTGACAAAAGATATCGTTGGCCAAATGCAGTAGTTATTTTTCAATTTTCGGCATCCTATACCGGTAAAGAGAGAAAATTAATATTGTTATTCCGATAAATCATATAGTATAAATGTATACGAGTTTATATGGAACTTACTAGTATATATTGGTCATCTATAGATCCACGTTTACGAAAAATGGTCCACGCTGCAATGAAACATATTGAATCATACACCTGCATAAGATTCAAAGAAAGAACAACTGAAAAGGACTACATCAACTTCATAGTAGGAAATGGCTGTTATTCACACGTTGGTCGGATTGGTGGTCCTCAGGACATTTCGTTACCTCTGAGCTGCTGCAAACTTGGGATAAACGTGCATGAAATAATGCACGCTCTGGGTTTTAATCACGAGCAATCCAGACCAGATCGAGATGACTGGGTTAAAATTATATACGAAAAAATCAAAAAAGGCGCAGAACCAAACTTTGCCAAGCTTTCCACCAGCTGGGTTTCATATTTTGGAGTACCCTACGATTACGCAAGTTTAATGCACTACAGCGCAAATGCCTTTTCAATTGATGGTGTGTCCTCAACTATTGTTCCTAAAGCGGACCGCGGCACGCAAATTGGACAGCGGGTGAGAATGAGTGAGCTGGATATTGTTAAACTTAACAATATGTATAATTGTCCAAATTCGAGGACAGACGGCGAGTCAGCTGAGCGATCACTTAAGCTTTTTAGGAGGAAGTAGAATATTAACAAGTATTTTTGAGATTAACAATCCAAATTTTTATTCCTTGTCAGATACTTTTTCGGGAACAAAAATTGTATTGAGAAATTGTTCAGTATTTGAAGCTACAATAAGAAGTTTTTCCTTCAGCATATTTTTTTTAATACTCCCTCTTACTCTCTGATTAATTTCATTTTACTCATATTTCAATCATAGCCTTTGGTTTTTTAAGTGCTGAGTTTAAACTTTATTTATGTGGCGAAAATTGTGCGTATATTTTGGCCCAAAAATCTCTTCCGTGGACAAACCTGGCTGAGCTTTTACACATTCAGCCTTTCATGACTTTAGCACATACTCTCATATTAATTATTCTGGAAACTATTATATAAATTGTAGTTATAGAAATACGCACTTAATAATTTTGGGTAGGATTGTATTTTTACATGAAATTCCACCAGGTTTGCATAATTCAGTAAAACCTTGCATTATCGCCTCATGGCGTTTCAAGTCACAACCAATTTGAGTGATTAGTAAGGAGACAATACAAGCCAGTGCTTCTACCGTTTACAAAACAAGGATTGAAATAATTTTGAAATCTGAGTTTGTTTTAAACAAACTTGAACGATTACAACCTTTTGTTTGTTATAACAATGAAAAAAACGGATTTGGATAATTACTAGTGTTTAAGTTTCCAAGCATGGAAATAACTTAGGTAATTGTGTATTATTTTAAAGTAAAAGATGTATTTACGAACATCAATTGAGTTTTGAGTGTGAGTATAGAAGTTGTGGTCATTTCCTTTTAAGTACATAAATTTTCTTTCCCCTAGCACCATGAGCTCTTCAGAATATAAGAGAAACTTTACATTACGTTACATGCATGTATACTTTCATTTTTAAATAAGTGCTCATAATTTTGTTTCTTAATTGTAATAAGTTCAAACTAGTTTAATCGACATTCTCCAGGGCCTTCTGTAGCATCTTGCACTTGTTTCTTTACTTTCTTGCTGCATCTTCGAATTAAGCTTCGGCTCCTCGGCTTGTTCCTTCCAAAAGGACTGTTATCTTCTGCCGATAAGAAGTTCGGTGTTAGCGAGGACGGGCTTGCGGGTACTTTAGTCGGCGTTGTGAATCCACTTGGACATTTCGGCGTAACCGGAGTGGTAGGTTCCTTCGTTGGTGTGGCACAGTTGCTTTTACTAGCCGACTTAGAGCCTGCATGAGCACTCAGCCGTCGCTTAAGTCCGCACACAGTAGACGACCCATCGTCACTATTCTGATGCTCGAATTGTTTTTGTTGTTGTTGAATCTGGAGGAGAATCTTTGATAGGTCAATAAACGAGCGAAATACTTCTTTAACATTGGCATCCCTCTTGGCTGAGCATTCCATAATTTTGGTTCTGGAAAAAAGAGAGAAAGTTTACTTTCACTGAAAGCTTTCTCTTCTGAGAAATATATAAAAATGTGTTTTCAATTCGTCTTCATCAATGTCATCCAACCATTTTTCATGATTGCTTTCACTTTGCTTTCACCTGGTGAAAGTCCCAAAGCTATTTACTTACTTGAGCGTTGGCATGTGATCCGTGATCCAGTCTGAGACGTCGTCAAACTCTACCTCAACATTGGTCAGTTCTACGTCCATCTTGTTTCCTGCGACGACAATAGGAATCTCTTGAAAGTCTCCGCGTTGCTCTTGAATCTCGTGAAAGCAGCCTTTCACTGTGTCAAAACTGGCCACATCGTCTACAGAATATACGAGAAGAAATGCATGGGCAGTTGCAATTGACAAACGACGCATAGCGGGGAACTGAAGATCTCCTGCAGTGTCGAGAATATCTACTTTGAGAGTTATTCGTCCAAAGTCGTATTCTTTGCTGTAGAGGTCCTCCACAGTGGCTTTATACTTCTCTTGGAATGTGTTAAAGAGAAAGCGTTTCACTATCGCACTTTTACCTACTTTGGGCCCGCCTAGAATAACAAGTCGAATTCGCTCTACGACGTCGCCCATACTGTACACCATTTACGTAAGTCTAAGGAAATTGAATAATCAAACAAGGTTCTTTTTCCAATAACGTCAGATTTTTTAATACGCTTTTCGCCGAAACATGACTTCAAAGCGGCTCACGAAATGAGCGCGGTTGAAAGCAGGTCGTTGACAGTTTACATTTTCGTTGGGCTTTCATGACGGACAGAAATGGGATGGTGAGAAGGTTGAAACTTTCCAGTCTACAAAAAAATAGTCAAAGAGAAACACTGTTAAATACGGTTCAAGTTGAGGAATGTAATACACTACATTATTTATTTATTAGTAATAAAAAAGAAAAATAGAAGTAAAGATTGAAACGTGAAGTGAACAAAGGATGGCCTGATAACATGCAGAACTGGAAAGCAATTTTACGGTTGAAATCAGATCAGGTTTGATGTATCAACTTAAGTTACTGTTAAATCCAAAATGTCACTGGAGGGCGGATCGGCGAGTAAAAGGAATCAAAAACTAGAATCTGTATAGAAAGTGGATTCGATTACAAAGCTGTTTTCAAATGAAATGGCGTTTGCTGTTAACTTTATAATGAAGTGAAATCCATCCACGTATTTGTTTCTTCTGGTGTACAACTGATTTCGCATAATGGGTGGGTATTTACTGTATATCCAATGTTTTTAGGTATTTAACATTACTTATAACTAACCACGATATTTATATAACGGCTATCGTTCGAAGTCAACTGATTACTGGATTGGGCAGTATTTCTTAATGGTTGGGCACATTAAAAATGAATCCCTAACTGACATTTACCATAATTGATCATATCAGATATTGATTCAAATCGCTTGCATAAGACTATAAAATGAGATCAATCGATAGAAAATTCGCAGTTCATATGTAATACGAGCAGCAGCCACAAAAAACATTTGAACTATGAACATAACACCAATTAAAAAGTATTTTCTTTGAATGCAAACGTCGCAACATAAAACCGCACGGTTTAAAGTTGGTTCTGAAATGTTTTTCATTGTTGAAGTTTTTCAAAGCGACCTGATAATTTGGCACTAATTAGTACAAACCGAGCAGCCGGAGACTTCTTGTTTTTATTGATTAGTCTGCAAAACGAGAGAAGCCTTTTCACAGCATATTTCGAGAGCTTGTTTTTATTACATTAACTTTCACCGCTTTCACTCATGAAGAGATCCTCCGCAAATGTATACTACGTTGTTTTGCAAACATTTCCCTGCAAATGACAGCCACGCCGCGTACCACAAACAAAAACAAAGTGTATACATTTTAGACAAAGCCAACATGGGAAGCTTTCTCTTTTGTGGGAAGAAAACAAAATATCCTTAGAAACTACAAAAGACGCTACGGCGTAAAACGCATTATAGTACGTTCCACCTGTCGCCGAAAATGTTTATTGCTTCCCAGGATGAAATGTACGCAGTACTTTCGTCAGTCGTTGAAAGCGTTTTGATACTCAAGTCAAAGAAAGCATTAAGACTTTCTCTGGATGAAAAATATGACAAGTTTTTTTCTCATGCCATGGCTTTGTGGCGCTGAGAGGTTGAAAGAAAATGGAAAAATAGTGAGACATCAAAGGAACGAAACACATATTAAAATTCCTCCTCATCTCTGTTTTTGTGCAGCTATTTAATTTCATATTTTGCGCCTTATCTGTGAAGAGTTTCTCAAGATGTGTTGTTAAAATTGGAAGTAGTTGTTTTCTAGATTTTGAGAAGTATATATAGGGGAAGTAACTGCTAACGATGCTGTTATCTCTACAGACAGTCGTGCGTATCTTGGAGAAAGTTCATCCATTACTCTATTAAGGGGACTGACACGGAACGATGATAAATAAGAAACGATAATCTTGACGTTCATGAGAATGAGTACAGGAACATAGTCCACAGAGAAAAAATATAACATGATATTGACGGCAGTCTGTATCGGTATTTCCGACAGTTTTGCAGTTGTAAACACGTCGTGGAAATTTTCTTGGGAAAAAATGGCTCTTGCGAAAGATGGCTTTAGGAAAGAGCCACCTTAGGGAAATATTTTTTGTGAGAAAAAAATACAATGAAGTTCTCGAGACTGTGAGTAAGAGACTTGACAGTACATCGGGCTTCTAGTTGCTTGAATTCTGGCTGTATTGTGACATATTTCTACTTAGGTGAAGCCCCTAAACCAACTTTCAGAGGGGTCTGAATTTACCTTACTCGAAATAATTTGGTTGTTGCATTTTGCGTACTAGTATTGAATTGAATTTTCCTATTGTTTTAAGCTTATCTGCTTCAAGTTTGGCGGTACATTAAAAAGGTAAGTATCAGAATCAGGCAGACTTCATACAAATCGACGGTGATTCCTTAATGATCATATTTCCAGGGCCATTGTTTGATGATTGTCTGTATCAAATTAGCCCATATACACAAAACGGCACTGAAACAATTATAGCAATCCTGTCCCTAATGAAACCATCGTATAAAACTATTAGTGTCGCGTACTAATAACAATGAAGTATATTAGTCGTGACAATAACCCATTAGGACCTGTCATACCAGAGGGAAGTGTCTGTGCAGTTATACCAGGGAAGCATTCTATCGCTGTGCTGCAGTATAACTGTTGTTTTTGTACCAATCCCCAGTATCAGATTAATTGTGCATTAGCGGGGAAATGGAGTAGTTTGTTTCAATCTAGTAGAAAATGTGTTTCAAGTGTATACTCGTGTTATGGTAACGACAGGAAGCGATTCTAATAAATTTATGACATGATACAAATCTGAAGGCTGGAAGAAGTCTCAAAATGTCGGCGCGTAAGTCTGTCGCCATGAAGTCTCAATAGAAAAAAACGTACATTTCTGCAGTACGCACATTTTGTAAGTCGTTAAACTCCAAAGAGAATTTAACTTACAATTGAGAAATTACTATATATAAAAACTGTACCTTGTATTAAGCCAAAAAATATATATTTTGCGTAGAAACTGCGTAAACAAGTTTCCTGGCAAAGTTCCAATTTAGTTCGAGCTCGTTATCTGTTTTTTTTTCTACTGCGGCAAAACTCCGGCGTATAACTCACGCATGACAGGGTCACAAAAGGAACAAGATAGTTTTTATAAATCATTCAATTTATAGATTCCGGTTGTGTAATAAATTCTTTTCCAGTAGATTTCCCTACGCACTTTCACCACAAAAAACACTTTGTGTTGTGATCATTCCAGTGAACTGTGATTTGAAACTGTTGCCAGAAAAATCTAAGATAAACACTTATACAAGCCTTGTAAAGATAATCGTTGCATCCATCCTAAAAAAATACAAGTCAAGAGCCAGCCAAGCATAGCTTTGCATAGTTGTCCTACTCTTGGAGAAAGCGATCGTTTTAGGTTGGCGTGGCTTTTGTGTAGAAAACTTGAATGAAATATTCATAGACTTTTTTCTGTCGTAACGATGGCTCTTTTGTTGTCACAGAAAATAATATGAAACCAGTTATAAAATTGTTTTTTCGGTTCCAATTTTCAGAGAAGGGATCCAGCTGTGGAATAGATTTTTTTGAAAAACTTTCTCTGTTATTGTGTTCCGGGATGCAATATATCTTTCCTGTATGGTCTTGTTCAAGGAAAATTAGCATTGTTTGGAAGGTGCATGGATCCGAAAGTGATTTAGAAAGTTTCTATCTTGTTAGGAAAAAATTCCGGAGAGAATTGTCCATTCTTTTCAGCTTGCTTACATCAAGGCTTGCGATAGTTGCGATATAATATGTACGATATAGTGTTATATATGCATATATGCAAGATTGATAGTTGTGTAAGCATACCATTAAGCTATTCGCGTGACTAAAGCTCATTGTGTGCCTGATTTTGTTCTCGTAAGAGAATTGGATTCATACCAGGTACAACTAGGTATACAATGATAAAGTGATTGCTGTCTGAGTGGAATTTGAATGTATCATATCTCCTTAATTTAAAATCCCAGATGAAAAGCTATAAATGAAGCGAGGTCACTCATTTTATTCACAATTGATTTTTCGCAACAATTTAATGTGGGTTGAATACAACAGACTGTAAATCCCATAGTAGCATATTCGGGTTGATCATGAAAAATTGGTATCAAAATTTAAGCTTTATATGCATACTGGAATTAAGTAGAATGTTTTATAATACACACCGACAGATTTCAGTTCTTCATATTGAAGACAGACATAGCAAGATGTGACAATGGGAATGGGACTTTCGGTACTGAGGAAATTTGTCATGTACCATTGTATCTGATTGAAATAATTTTTAGAATATTTAAAACCTACATTGCGTCAAGGCAAAGTATTTCAACACATGAAATGTTTCAGGTTTCTAGCATTCTATCATTTTCATCCCAGCATTTGTTTTTACACAATGTTCTACATTGCAATTCGTTTGGTCTCATCATGGTTGAGAATGGTCTCATGTAATCCATGTAAATAATACACTTAGACAAAAACAAGTACGATGATATGCTTCTCTGTGGGTAAACAACACTGCATCAATAAACCTCAAGTATTTTCTCTTTATTGTCTCTTGACTTTGTTCTACTCTGAACTGAGTTCCCTCCAGTTGCCAGTGGAGTACACAAAGTTGCTAGTAATCCTCGTAAATTTTGTAGCTTAACCTGACAACAAAAGCCCGTGGATATGCAGCAGTCATGCAGTTATTAAAAATGCTTGGAGTGTTTTAGATCCAGGCTGAAACAAAGAGGATCCAGTATCGTCAGCCATTTGTAACAGAGCGATTTAATTTGAATAATACACTTGGTACTGAAAGTTTACAAAGTAGAACAAGAGCCAGGCCTCTCATCCGTCCTTATTTAGTAAGGACTGTCCTTAGTTTTGGCCAAAAAAAGCGACAAAATAAGGACGTCCTTATTGAACCCAAAAGTGTCCTTAGTGTCCTTATTTTGAATGTT
>JAAXOA010000199.1:0-30286 GCA_036561885.1 Salina celebensis | reverse complement strand
TTGGTTACTGTGCGAGACAGAAGCAGGCACAAAATAATTAAAGGTGCATTTTTGTTTGGATTAGATTTTTGAAGCTTTTTGGCTTGTGTTTTTCCCTCCTTGTGTATTTGGAATCTCATTGAGCTAGATATACATATTTCTCAGTCATGGCCACCGTATATTCAAAGAAAAGTTTTAACTTCATCATCCATCTTGTCAAGTTAGCTCTGGTGTTGGTTATTATAAGGACTCAGAATGGCGTTACTTTCCTTGTTTATTCTCCGAAGACCAATCTCAAGACATCTCTGCCTCTAGTTGTTACTTGTAACATATAGGTGACTAGTAAGCTTAAAATGTGTTTGGTTTGCGTAAAAAATTGAGAAGAGCCTTTCCCATAAAGAATGTATCTCATATTTTTATCATCTATCTTACTTGAAAGTTTCTTGTTCAACTGGAATAGTTGGGAAAGCTATGGCGTGGGGCTTGTATTTTTGTGATCCCAAGGTTCTCAAAATATATTAGCCGAGCGTAAATTAAAGTGTTTTGAATAAGTAATGAAGCTTTAATAGAGATAAAGCATTTTTAGGCTGGAATGTTAGTCTAAAAAAGACTGTGCGTTTATCTTCTAGCTTATATTGTCGAGGCTTTTGTAACTCAACTAAATAACAATTGACTTTGACAGTTTTAAGAGCTTTAGTAAGTCATCTCAAGCAAGCCTGTTGGAGGAATCCATGTGTTCCTTCCTTTGTCCAGCATTCGGGGAAAGTTAGTGTTAGGAAATTCCTTTCCAGAAAAGGAAGAAAAACCTTTTATTCTACGCCAGTGATATGGAATTGGATGAAAACGGCTTCCATTCCAGAGAGTATAGTCTACAATAATGCTAGTCAGGAAAAACTTGAGTATACACAGAGTTTTATAAAGCAGAAATATTTAATAATGTCACTTACCAAAAAGATGTATGGGTCACTAACTATGATCCTTTTGTGTTGTAATAAGGATGTGGATCATATATAAATAGTTTTCACACAATGTACACTACGTACAGGAGGATCTAACTGTCTGCAGGAGTTATTTCGCGTCCTTTGTTGCACTTTAAATAACTTAAAGTTGTATATATAACCTACTAAAGTATAATACAAATGTACCCAGTAATGTGTCATAAAAAGCCCTATTATTTAGGGGTTTTCAGGAGGACCATGTACCTTAGTGGAAGTAGGCATAATGAGTAAAACTAAAAACTGGCAAATTCCAATAAATTCACTCCTGTAATATTGTATACTCTGTCCTTTGGTAGACCACAGCTATTGCTGCTATGGACATTGATAAGATAATTCTGACTGCGGTGGTCAACAAAATGTATTTGAAGCAAAACATCTCCCTGATTCTTTATCTAGTGTTTACCTAGCCAGTTCATTCGTGAAGCCTTCCATTAATTAACCTTATCAAATTACCAAGAAGTACTTCTGCTCATCCTATTATTGTAAAGAGAAAAACAACCATGTCGTACGAATTCCCGCCAGACATTCGAAAGTATCTGGAGAAAAATCCAGCGTTTATTAATTATTTACAAAAAAATCGCGAGGGCAAGCGTTACGTGCGATGCGAGTTTCCTCAGCTAATGGGAGGGAACACTTTAACTAGACCAGATTGGCTGCTACGCTCCGTGAAGTATCCATACTTCGATAAGCCTTATGGAATCCAAGCCAGAGCGCAAGAGCGCCTCGTGAGACCACACGTGAACCGAGTGAAGTCTTATCGCGACAGTGATGAAATGTTTTCGTTGCTTAAGAAGGCAGAAATTGAAATGGACGAGAAACCATACGAGAAAAAGGCATGGGGCGAAATAAGAATTGGAACTTGGAAAAAGAACGGAAACATCCGGGTTCTTGTCAAGATCTTCGATAAAACTAAACCCGAGTGGACTCAAGAAGAGCAACTTCTCGCTCTAGAAACGTGTAAGAGTGAAAGCATCGGACACATCAATTTTTTTCATTATTATGGCAGCCTAGAAAGCAGAATGGTGAAGTACCACGTTTTCGAGCATATGTCTAGAGGTAATCTTCTCCAAGTTCTGAGAGCTGACGGCGCGCTAGGAGCAAGTAGTAATGCCTCCCGCCCTGTCTCGGCTGTCTCAGGAAAATCTTCTAAAGATGAAGTGTCAACGATTCCACTAGACGATATAGATTCTGTGGCTAGTACTATAGAATCACTGAGTACAATCAGGAAACGAGTAATTTTAACAGACGAAATCAAGCGGAAAATGTTTTGTCAGATTTTGTTCGCCATCAGCCATATTCACGATAAAGATATGGTTCACAGGTAAGAGAAAGCAAGCAACTATCCCACCATCATTTTTGACATCTGACGGGCCAATCAAAAACTGAAACATTTTTATTGCATGTTCCATAGGAATCTTAAGTTGGAAAATATTTTAGTCGGAGAAAATTTTGACATTCGCATCCAAGACTTGCTCAACTTGGAAAAGACGACAGCTCAAAACCGCGGTGATCCCCAGACAATCAGCCGTACCCGATACGCGGTTGAATATGGCCCCAAAAAGTACAGAAGCCCTGAACGCATGAAACAAATTGGGTTCAATCCATTACTCGACCAAGTATGGGGATTGGGAGTAATTTTGTACGCTATGTTCCACAAAAAGTTCCCATTTGCATTTGTGGAAGGAGATAAGGAGAAAATTGATGGAATGGTGTCACGCGGCACAGTTTACCCACGTTCCCACTACCCTCCCGGTCTGTTGAAACTCTTTGAAGATTTATTTCAAATCGAAGATCACCGACCGAGAACTTTTGAGCTGTTTGACTACGAGTGGGTCCAGTCAGACCCAAATGCAGCGACAATGAAGCGTCAGAATGCAATTGGCCGATTTACTCATGAGAAAGCAAAAGCAATCTTGAACGAGAAAGCCAGAATGCTGAAAATAAGAAAACAACTGTTCAAGAGATTCCGCTTGTTCCGTACTGATGTCTCTAGACAACCGAATTTCCAAAGGGCGGAAATGACCCAAGTTAGGAAGATGCTGGATGCTGCTAAGGATCTAATCGGGCATAAACCTTTCTCCGCCAATCAGCTCTCCTACAATTTTGACACACTCCACGACTACGAAAAGCTCCACAAAAATGAGTTCTGGCCGAGTCTATTCCAGTTTAATCCTATCAAGTGTAAACATCTTGGAATTCGACGAAACTACTGCCAGTTCAGGCCGGATCCGCAGGATATGGTGGGTAATCTTCTCAAGCTCCAGAATAAGAAGATCAAACAGTATCAAGTTCCTCCAAACAAAAATGATCCTCCACGAAGGCCTCCTCTCAATTTGGAATTTGTTGAAATTGATGACTACCTAAAACATACATAATCTCCTAGTATTTATTATATCTCTACAGCTCATTTATATGAAAATTTTCAAGTTATACTGAACCACATGAGCCTTCAGCGCCAACCGCTGAACCCCGGCACACCGGAAGTTCCTACCAGCAGCAAGAATATAAACATGAAATCGGAAGTTACTCAAAAATAAACACTAGCAAAAACAAACTAGTTGTTTGCAGTACGTAAAATAAAATCCGATTATTGCTGTCTGATTAGCAAACTGAAAGTAAAATAAAGTTTTCGCTTCTCTTGTTTTGAGGTTTCTACCCATTCCGTCTTTATAATTACCATCCGTAGTTAGGCACCAAATGTTCAAAATGTATTACGTAGCTTATACAAAACCGTGATAAAAACTCATCCATCAAAACGGTCACGTTTGAAACTGAAAATACCAGACAGTTGAACACTTTCTCGTGAAGTTTGCAGACGCCTGGCGGACGTCAGCAGAGTTGTAATAGGATTTTGTACTAGTCGTTGTTTCCTTGATAAGAACTTTCTCTTTGTCTACTCCTCGATCTACGCCATACAGTAGACGTTTTTGTAGCGAAAACTTTCTTGTCAGGGCTAACATTGCTGAGAAAAGTTAATCTTCTTGTAATTTCTCTGAATGGTTTAGTCATTGACAGGAAAAGTCGGTAATATAACAATCATAGATTTTTTTGTGTCATTAATCTTGTAAAAGTTTTCTCTGCGAGACATAGTTTCGCATTCACATGAATGTGTTTTTTAAGATAGAACTAATCTTCTATACATTCTTCGTCATTTAATTTATCAGTCATCAGACAAGACAAGCCAGAAAAAGTCCAAAAATTGCTTTAGAAAACGAGCAGCTGTAATAATAACGATAACTACTCAAGTTTCCCTATCTTCCTGGCGTCAGATGATTCAATCTGTGACATTTTACTTTCTTCCTACAGACAGACGTGAAGGAAAGGAATAATGGGAATTTTATGCCTATTTTTACTCCTAAGAAAGACATTCCTGTGTAATTTATTATGACGAATGATTTTTAAAGCGTTCTCTTGCATGTGCCATGCTGTGGATATGTTGGCAGGTCCCAGAGTGAGCTCCGTTGGACAGCCAACAGCTCAATTGTTTTCTTTTAACAGCCACCGTGGGTTTTCTATTACACCGAAACAACATGTTTAATCCTCTCGGCGTAGCAAAAGTTTGATGGGTTTTGTAATTGGTGTTTTGTGAGTACTAGCTTAGCTATCAGCAAACTGACTTTCACCAGAGAGCAAGTAGTAAAATAATGTGTCCTGTTCCATATCATACACATGTATGAATAGCCGTTGTAAAGATAGAACAGACAGTTTAAATTACATTTAATTTATTTTAAGTGTCCAATCTCATTTAAGATAATGCCACTCAACCGTTGTTTTCTTTTAGGATTCCAGTGACCATGCAATTTACAGTTTTTTCCCACAATACCCTATTCATAAGATTTCTGTTTTGTTTCAAGCTGAAGTACGCTCAGAAAAATAACGTTTTCCGTCTTGTCCTGGAAAGGCTTTCTCCATCCACAGTGAAGTTGACGTCTAAACTGATAGTTTCATGCATCTATTCATGTTGTCAGTTTTCTAGGAAGATTTTTTAGATCAAGTGTGCCTTGAGGATGTACACTAAAATGTTGGTTCCTGTAGCCCAGAAACTTTCCTTTGTAGTTAACATTGTCCGACTATAATGTAACTGCTTTTATTTCTCTGGTTTCGCCAGAAGGTCTGAGGATCCAGTTTTTGGTGGTGCAATGCAGTGTAAAACTGGAGGACATTTTCAATTTGTTCTTTATACGCTCGCTCAGCCATCTCAGGAGCTCACGACCCTCTAAGGGCTAACAATTTTTCAGACAAACTGCTACAACCACATAGATAAACCCAGGTTTTCTCTAGCTGTAATAGAATGCTTAACATTCGTATGAGCAACAAATTTTAGTCTATTTTTGAGAAAAACAATTTTTTGTAGACCTCGGTAAAAATCCCATAAAAAGGAAATAAAATAGTGACTTACGCTTGTAGTCTGCAAAAAAAATAAGGCGAATGTGGGTGGATGGCATGTGCCATGCATGACTCAGTGAAAGTTGTAAACAGCATTGCATTGCTATGAAGGAACGCAACATTTTCTTTACTTGTCATCTTGCAACCAATGTTCACATAACGTCAGAAGTCAGAACCGTTGACCGTACGTGCTTTTGTGCACACACATAGATTTTGTCATCTGAGTTTGTGTTCAAGAAAGTATGAGGCGAGGCCCAAATATTTGCACGAAAGGTTGAAGGTTTTCCTGAGGGTTTTCATTTTCATATACTATCAACTATAATATGTACTGTAGACAAACGACAGTTTGCTTGCATTATACATATGACATTTTATGAAAGATATATGATCTATCAACAGTACAATTGATGCATAACGTGTTATGCAATACATACATGGAATTTGTATAATTACAGTCAAGTACGGCCTTTCCAATTTCGGAATTATATTGGTCGTTTCCAATCTGAACAGATTGTATTATAGACTAAGAAATGGCAGGGAGCTGTTTTCTGAAGAAGACAGAATTGTAGGCCGAATGTATCTGGAATATTATTAGTAGGAGGTGTTCACCCATGCATCAGCTAGTTGATAGTTCGTTTTATACTTTATGTCTATGCTCCCGTTTTTCAGTTTAAGGCCAGGTTTGATCCTTGCTCTAGCCATTTGGTTTCCTAAATAATTTCCGCTATAAATATGACGAAAACTTTTTTTTAGTTCAATTCGTCCAGTATGGTTATGAATGAACTATTCAAAAGATTGACCATATCCCTAATCAACTTAAAGTACCAAAATTAAATGCTTATACGATGTTATTAAGTCAAGTTATTATGCGAGCAGCTTTCACCACATTGAACACTAACGCGAGGAACTGGACGTATGTATATAATACAAGGTACTAAGGTACCAATTTAGATTTAGACTAGCAAAAACGAAGTGCTGATTACTTATTTCATGTACGAGAAAAGATTTGCCTTAACGTTTATGATACTATCGCGTTATTTATTTATAAAAGTTCACATGAATTAGTTGGTGTAGTATTTGGAAAGAACTATGTTTGCTCAAAATGAGGTCCAAGGTCCATGTTTTTCTCACTTTCCACTTTATGAGGACTGCAAAAGTGCAAAAATCTGTGAATCACAAAACTTGCAGGCTACTCTTTACTCTTTACCCGCCTTAGCTTTATTGTTTACTCTTTTTTGTGCGGAGGACGTCTTATGGGACCTAATGAAATGAAAATTCTTCTTTAAATATTGGCGAGAGATTTTTGTGCTGGGTCTAGTTTCTTCCTTTGTTTACATCCAGACATGTATATTAAATATTTCGCAGGCTTAACTCTGCTTGTAGAGCCGGATGCAATATTCCGTTTTCTAGAGGGACCACTAAAGCATTGACATTAGAACGCACATTATGGGATTCGGAACATAAAACGAGGTATGCTGTGCTGCTTTCGAATTACGATCCACTTGTTTTCTTCTAGTGGCATGTTTCGGGGAAAGTTATCATAAAACTATGCTTGGACTATTTGAAAACTAAGCTTTATGCAAGACCTGACGATTTCTAGTCTCCACTCCATTTATTAAATTTTGTGAGGAGAGAGTGTGTTTTACTGGATAACATACATAGAAACCTGTAAAACCATGAATAGGTCAAGGCTTTATGTAGCGTTCATGGCTATAGCGTTTTTTGGTAGGGCACCTCAACAGAACTTTTCATTTTCATGTATATAAAATGCAATTCAGTTTGCCCCAAATAAGGAATTGTACTGAAAGAATCGCACAATATGTGAATCTTTTATACGGCTCGTTAATTACAAATAATGAGGACACGGTAATAAGCTAAAGGAGATGGTGTAAGTAAGAAAGGCTTTTGCAAATTTCCTAGATTCAGTTTTATCCGAACGAAATCGCTTAACCCATCGAAAAGCGATTTGTTCGTGTCTTGATCAGTATCATCATCAGGCCGAAGCCTAATGAAAAAAAAACCCTAACTTTTTTTCAATTTTCCAACATAACACGGTAATGACGTTCATTTCATAAAACAAAAAAGGCCTGGATAATGTCGGGAGAATGCTACGGATTTTGGATCATATAGCTGCGACCCGTTATCCCTATATTCATAGAGCTGGATGATTATTGACGATAGAAAATATGTGTTTCGGAACATGGCCAAATGTGCAGATTTTGTGCACAATCCAAGGAATGAGTGATTCACTCAGTACAGTTCACTCAATGATTCTCATGAAAGCATAAAAAGATGAACATCGCATCTTTTTCCTTTTTTGCTCTCTGTCCTCTGAGTAATTTCTATCCTTCACCTCCTCCATTTCTCTATTCCTACCCAATGTTGGTCCATTATCACAAAACAAATTTTTTATCTTAGTACCTTATCGAGGTTCTTCGAGAAAAGCGCGTCTTTTTCAGACAGATGCTTTCAATGAGAATCCTTTTATTTTTCTTATTCCCTCGAAGGAATATTTTCCCTTGCATTTTGGTACTTTGTCCAACCAGTGTATATTGGTTAAGAAAGCGTGAAGCGACTGTATTCACTACGCTGGGCACTTTCATCGTTAAAAAAAAATGTGGAATTTCCTAGAGCTGCTGGGGACGTGAGGATATAGAATGCAGACCTGAGAATATATGCTTATTGCTTTCTCCTGTTTTTTGTCGTCAAAGAACGTGGACACTTTCACGATTTTTTTTTTGTACTTTTAAGTGTGAAGCATATTTTCTCTAGATGGATTGGGAGTTGGAAGGGAACATGAAATGGCAAAAGGAATTTGTTAGACCTGTCCGGATTTTCGATATCATTTATAAGGTTCGTAGCCAAAAGAACTGTGTCATTTCGAGGTTGGAAGAAAAAATATAGACTGGATATGAGAGAAAAGTGAAAGTAAACAGACACTCCTTCACGGAAAAGGGCTATAGGCCAAAGCAAGTGAAATCATGTTCCATCCATTCCTTTTGGTATGGCTACTCTATTGCTGATAACGTTTTTTTTTAGAGATTTTATATTCTGGAATTAAAAGATTTTTTAGGATGTCCCTTGTCAGTGCACGCCAACCAGCCATCCATGGCTGGCACAAAGCCGATTATGGCCGGGCTGTTTATGGCTGAGCCACGGCCATCTATGGCTGAGCCACGGCCATCTATGGCTGTGAGAAGCCAATTTTGAGAAAATCCCCAAAATATACGAGCTATTTATGGCTGACGCACAGCCATAAACGGCTGTGGGCAAATTGTTTCGAGCTTTTCTCAAAAATCCGACAGCAAAATGTTTTGCTGAATGCATCAGTATAATCCTTCGACAACGCGTAAAATGCCCAATTTTAGAAAATTGCCTGCCAATTTCCGGAAGTCAGTTAAAAACGGTTACAAAATACTTACAGCCGTTTATGGCTGTGTGTCAGCCATAAATAGCTTGCATTATTTCGGGGGTTATGTCAAAATTGGCTTTCAACAGCCATAGATGGCTGTGGCTCAGCCATAAACAGCCCGGCCATAATCGGCTTTGTGGCAGCCATGGATGGCTGGTTGGCGTGCACTGCTTGTTTGCCTAGCATTGTTTTCAAATACATTTGGATTCATTATGGCTAATGCTAATACTTAAGATTATGTCGGTGGCATGCATCTATTCCCTAAAACTTCTTGCCAACGATATGAGTGCGTGACTTGAGGCAATTTTGCATTTTCAACAATGAAACGTTAGTGGGTCGGACATTCTAATTATAGGAGAACTTTCTAATTCTTTGAATTGCCGCTTGCAGCTAATGGTATCTTGGCAACTGGAATAACCGATGCTAACAATGTCAGTATGTAATAAAATGAACATTAAGAAATGGAAATGGCTTATTTCAAAACTTTCAATGCTGCCTTGCTGACCAAATTCTGCAAAATCTTGGAACAGTTGTATTTAATCATTTGCAGACAGAAGCTCAGTCTTTGTAAGTTAACTAATTACTACTTTGAGAGTAATTAAAGAGGCACGGAAACTCTCAGTAATTGATTAAATAAATGAAGCGTTTCCAAAGAGGCCCAACGGTTCATTTACTCTATTAGTATATTATTATATAGTGACCAAAATGTTTTGTCAGTTGCACGTTGTGCAAATTAACGTATTTTTGAATTTAAAAAACTCAAAACTTGATGCGTAAAACACGATCGGAGAAATATCTGACCTCCAAAGAAAAAAAATCATGGTTAGACATTAAGAAATGTTTAGTCCTTTGCTCATTCGTTCTTTTGACAAGTAAGAATATCAAGTACTTCCACATTTCATTCATTAATTCAGCCGACATCGAACTTCCGTTGGAGAAAAAACCGTCTCGGGGAAGATTAAAATCTCATTTTTCATTTTCTTCTGACGACTAGGCATTATAACATGGGCATGAAGAGAACAACGCTATTGAAGCTTTGATGCGAGGTACTTCATTCCATTGGATCGGAAAATACAGCAAACAAAAAATACATTGCTCTCATATCACGGACGTGGTTCATTTATTACACTCAAATCTACACTCAATCTGCAAATAAATTTGCTCTGAAAGTAAGATGAACAAAGTAAACTTTCCCTGACGCTCTTGTATATTCCATTGAGAAACTTTCTTTCGAATAGATTTCGAAAATCAACTTATCTTGCATGAATAACCCGAGGATAAAAAATAACGTAAAGCATTGTTGTTGTTGAACGCAACGCATTAATCAACACACTTGCATAAATCTGCCATTTTTTGTATAGTGCATTGAAAAGCGCAGAAGATTCTAATTCAAAGAGCTTTTTTGTAATGCAAGACACAACCCAGGGGATTGTAATGCAAAAACTTTCTTCTGGTAGTTGAAAACTTGGAGAAATAGTCCGAACTGAACTCATCGTGCCACCCTGCGAAGATCTAGAAAACTATGGCTAACCGAATTCAGTTTCATCCTTTTCTCACTGATGTCGTTTGGAGCTTTTCTTCAATGCTTGTGCAACATGGAACATGGCTTCTTTCGCTGTGGGTCCGGTGGTGGGATTGTTTCCGGCAGAATCACGTTATCAACATGTGTTATGCCAACTACCAACGCAACGCAAAGATTTTATAATTTCTCGTAAAAGGTAGTTTTTTTGTTTCCTTTATGTTGGATTGTTTACTAGAGAACTAGAGAATGCATCTTTCTGTTCTCAGTGTTTTTCAATACCGTTTACACATTTGACATGAGAAAACAGCTAGCAAAATTGTCAAGCAAATTAAACATTTAAGTACGTAAATGAGTTCTCATTCGAAACAAAAAAAAATCATCCGATTAAAAGTTTTTACAGAAATCAAGCTTGTAAGACATATCGCACAAAGTTTGATCCATGAACGCGAACAATAAGTCAAGCTAAATCATTTCGAGCATCAGGCCTAGGTGTGGCATACGTGCCCTGAACGGACTTCCCGTTAAAGTAGCCCTTGGAACAATCCATACATTACCAAATTTAAAAGATTTTTTTGTTAAAAAATA
This sequence comes from Salina celebensis, assembly GCA_036561885.1. Lineage (NCBI taxonomy): Eukaryota > Metazoa > Arthropoda > Collembola > Entomobryomorpha > Paronellidae > Salina > Salina celebensis. The sequence continues at coordinate 19,404 of JAAXOA010000199.1, read as the reverse complement.
CGACGGAGACTTGGTATATGCAGTTTTTGGACATGTGCATTTCAAAAAGTTATGAAAATAGTACACACGTACTTCATATTTGGGGTTTTTCATCCCTTTGGTTTAGAACCCTACTTCATAAACCGATTGCAAAGCATCGGTTAACGCCTCTTTTATCCTTTGATCCTAATATTGACAAATATTAGTTGCGATAAAAAGTCTGATGGGAACAGCTAATTTAATTGAACTTTTACTTTTTATTGTGTTCTATCATATTAACATCTCACCGTAGCTTCGTCTATTTCTGCCAGCCCTTATTAACTGTGTCCCTTACGTTACTTTTACCTAAATGTGCAGACAGTCTGCGTATCGTCAAGTAGTATGTGCTTTCACTTTGGTGAATTATTGATCGTGTATGGTCCTCTTACATTTCTCTCCTTTAGCATACTCACAACCATATGTACGTCTATATTGGATGGCCATAAACAGGTTTTAAGCATATAGCTGTGCTCACGATATTAGTCCTTTAGGCCTAATAATACCACCACAAAAGCTACTCTGTATCAATCCACCGGAGACAAGATCGTATTCTGTGATGCAGAAGCTACATGCTTTCGCCTTTTACTACGAAAACATGCAGGACGAAAACAGTATCATAATCATCTCAAAACACATAAGTACCGTTGACTATGCATAATAAACCATAAAAATGAGCACCTTCAACAACGCATGAACCATGCAAAGTGAAAGCAGAAAATTTCCAGATATGTAAAAGCAAAGGCTCTTTACGCTTCGTTGCAACTCTTTCACTTCGCAATGTGAATGCAGAACGCGTTTTGGATTGTGTTACAACAGATTCTTCCTCATACCAACTCAGGTTGTCTCCGAATACCTACTTCCCTTTCTTTAAAATAATCACGAAGTACGGCAAGTAAAAGGCGTAGGAAAAAGTGAGTTGGATGCTCACCATTATTTATGAGAATGAGGAGCAACAAGGTTGTATAGTGGTAGTGCTCTCAGCAGCAGCAACGGTTTTCTGTCATTAAACTATGACATTTACGAAATTGTATCTGGTTTTTCGCACTATGCAAATATGTCAAATCTAACAGTGGAAACATAATCTTGTTTTCACTACTTGTAACTGCAGATGACACTTAGTAACATAGCAACAAGAAGCATATTGCCCCCAGAAAAGGATATAGTAGATTGTCTCTTTAAAGGGTCTGATTCTATTCATAGGATACGGAACGCTGACAGCGCAATATACTTCACGACAGTAAGATTCAAAGAGAAATGTTGAGCAACACATCTCGAACTTGAGCTCCATCCACTTAAGTTTTAATTGCTGACTCCTGCTGCGCTAAGTGGATGGGAGCAAATGAAAGATAGCCGTAAGCTTTAGAATAGTGTATTTGCTTCAATTGAAGAAATGATGAAGTAGCATTTTGCTTTCACTGACCTATTCCTAAACTAGTAACTTAATTTTAACCTAAAACATACGGCTCCGGAAAATTTATAGGAACTAGGAGGACAGGGGTAAGTACAAATGTTAGAGCATCAATATTATAAGTATTGTATTTATCAAATAAAGTAGTGCTGTCTGTGATCCTGTTTCCAATTATGGTTGGACCATTATGCTTTCCTACTTCTGGTTGGCTATATCATTTCTGTTCCAATTAGTGTACCATTATAACCCTCCTTCCACCTCCATTTATCTCATTCTACCAGCTGATTCTTGAAGAGGAATCGCCTTTTATAATAGAACTAGTTGAGCCTGCAAGTTTGCATTTACCGTTCAGTAATGCCACAAATTTTGAAGTCTCGAGTCATACGATGGCAGCTATGTTTTATTTTTCAAACATCAACATTGGATATGAAAGAGGTTACATTCTCTGACTATTCCAATTTATGGAATTAACTTATACACACAATTATATGTGTAAATATTTGCATCACATTCAAAAAGCCGGCCTTGTCGTGAACTATTTTAGATCTCAAGAAATAAACCATTTTTGTTTTTAACTCGCGAAAAGGCTGTCTAGCAGCCCATGAGTGAAGACTGGCGAAGACAAAAACACTCCTATCCGGTCAAGTGTTTGGCCCTGTAATTTAGTAATTGTCATTGAATACGCCGGTCTTAGTAGAAATTGACGCCGTTTCAAGGTAAAGGGCAAATCCTTGTTTTTACAATCGAGATTAACACATGGAATAAAAGCTCGCTGTCCCTGCCCGTTGAGCATCCAGCCTCCGTTGCTTTTCGTCTTGAGTCTCTGAGTGAAATGATTTGGAATAGACTGAAAATGTACATTTAGTCATATCCAAGTATAGTTTTCCTATGTGTACTACTCATTTCTTTCTGACTGCTGATTTTTCTACAACTACTTGTGATTTCCCGTTGAGACTCCAGTCTCCGTTGCTTTTGTTCTTGAGTTTCTGGGTTTGAAATTGTACATTTAGACATACCCAACTATAGTTTTCCAGTGCGTACTACTCACCTCTTTCTGACAGCTGATTTCTACGATTCCTTGTGCCTTCCCGTTGAGCTTCCAGTCTCCGTTTCTTTTCGTCTTGAGTTGCTGAGTTAAATGTTTTGGAATAGACTGAAAATGTACATTTAGTCATATCCAACTATAGTTTTCCAATGTGTACTACTCACCTCTCTCTGACCGTTGATTTCTACGAATCCTTGTCCCTCCCTAGAAAATTTAGTCATATTTATATCATATTATTTCCATATTTCCACAAACCTCTAGCTAACAACTCAGGTTCCTCTCCTCATATGTTTATGCTGCCCTACGTTTCCTCGCATAGATTGCTCCTGAACGAATGCCAGATGTTGTTGGTGTTCCTGGAAGTGTACAGAAGGGGCTGATTAATTGGATAGTTGAAATTTAGTGACAAAACTGCCAAAAAACAAAATATACCTACGTTGATTCCGAAGTTTTACCTTAATGGACGGGTGCGTTTTCTTTGTCTTCACCATACTGTCCAGTAGAAGATCTTGTGGGACAATTTTGTGCTCGCGGACCTGAAAATATATCAAGTATTGGAATAGTTTGCTAATGTAAATGCAATCATATCCAACAAAAATTACCTCAACTTACCATTTAAGTGGGTGGGGACGTCGGAGGTTGTTTCACCGTTTTCTTGGCATTTGAATGATGATTGAATGAACAATGAGGTATCTCCTCTTGACAGCTGAATTGACTTATCTGATCTTGCATGTTTACTTTTTCATAACTATACATTTTTTTAGATGCATTATAAATTGTTTACATCCGAGAAAATTATTCACCAATGTAAACATATGGTCCACCTGTAAACAAACTTCCCGCCACCTTTCGGTGTTGTACTTGTACAGTAAGGGAGAGAGAGAAACGATGTTTTTTTTCAGCGTGTGGCGTGTACACAGTACATGAGCTAAGCAAAGCAAGCAACCAAGAGAGAGTGTATCAAAGAAACAAAAAAGTAACAGCGACACAGCTTATAGATATCTGATTTTCAGTTAGTAGGTAAATTTCTGTTATTCCATGCCTAGTTTGATATGTTACTAGGTAAAACTTGAAAGGCTAGACGCTTCGATTTTCAATGTAGGTATTGCTTCTGCCTATTAACATCCTCTCTCTAAATAGATTACAGAAGAAAGAGATAAATGAGGAAGAAAGGAATCTATTCAACTGAACACAATTCACATTATATTTTTGTTACTACCAGCCGTAACTACGAATGTGCCTTCTCGTGTGTAATTTTCACGAGAATGAAAGGCATGAGATACACATATGGCTTGGTGAGTAAAAACCTGTCTGGTTTATCCTATCGTTTACAACACTACTTTTTTCCATTTTCCACAATCTTCTTATTGGTTTCCATTCAAAAAGGCTTTCTCTTTTCATCCTATTCCTGTCATCACTCTGCATCTTTCATGACACTCTCTTTTTCCAAAATATTCCCACTTGAATGTTTTTCGCAAATACTTCAATCTTTACTTTCCCTTGCCTCAAATTTACTCTCATTCGTATGTTGCATGCAGTTCACAAAGAACTTTTACTTTTTTTGCTTTTTTTCACATCACCATAAACCATTACAGTCATGGCCAATAAGGGAGACTTTTTAGTCTATCACTCAGTTTTATACGGTTGTAGAAACCTGCATATGAAACCAAAAATATACGGCATCCTGGGAACTTTAGTAAGTAATCCCACTACTCCAATGGCTTTTTCCACTCTCTGCTATATTGCGCACGGTTAGCTTTAAAAGATAGGATCATCATATTGTTGAAAGCAAAGGAAATAACTCTTTTCCCTTTTCAACACATATTGTTTCCACCAAATGGGCCAGTTCTCTTGCCTCCTTTCACGTCATTTTATTTACACTCATATCCATTTCCAAGGAAAAGCGTAGTTTGATCAAACCTCTTCGTTTATTATTAATTCTTGTTGTTCTTCAAAAATGGAAGATGAGCTGACTGGTTTTTAGATGCTTCCACACCTTCTCGGTCAGATATCAATAATACATTCTCTCAACGTTTTCATTGTTCGCTCTTGCTGCTTTTTTTCTCATTTCCTCTCAGCTTTCGACTATCACCACGATCTAGTTAGTTGTGTTTAAATACTTAGAGCTAGTGAAAGTAGAGAAGCGACTAGAATAGGAAGGCAGAAGCAACACAATAACAAGCTATAAACGGAAACAGAAGGGGTCTCCTGAGAAACTAGAAAGACGGAATGGGAATAGAAAAGAGAAACAAGCTGTTTTTACATCATTTTGACATCACAGTCGTGCCACGAAATAGTCTCCTCCTTCCTAAAATACTATATTCGCGAAACAATAGCTAACAAACACGAGGACAAAGGAGAAAGGCAGGAAAGTAAGGTTGTGAGCGAATAAATATAGACGTGGTTGTGAAAGGGAAAAGTGCAAACAATCATGGAAAGAAAAGATATAGTAAGAAAAAAAAGAACAGAGAAATCATAAAGAACAGGTACTTGTTGTAATAAAACGGATGGGAGCATAAAGAAGATAGCAGTCTGGATGGAAGTACAAAAAAACAACGCGAAAAAGGATGGTTGTATGAATATATTTATTTTGCTAAAACCAGTTTTATTTTCCCTGCTCTATATACGTTTACCAGGGTTATAGCTGAAGTATAGATGAACAATGCACATTTGTGAAGCAGATGGAGACAGTTTCAGCCTACGGACGGCTCCTGTGTTTAATTCTAATATTATTTCATCTAAAAATCCTGTACTTTCTCTATATTCATGCATCTTGATGTCATCTTCTTTGTGTGAACTCACCTTTCCTCGATCCTGCTAAAGAGAGAAAAGTAGTACACAGCTACTGTGTCATTTTACTGCTTACATAGCTGAAAACAAGGTTGCATCTGGAAACGAGGCTGAAAAACTTTTGTACTATGAAGACGAGAAGTGACAGAATGAAGATTGCATAAAACAAAGTTTGTTGTTTTACGGAGCGACTACAGCAATCAAGCTACGGAGATTTTTCTTTCTAGTTAAATTCCTCATTGTGCAATAATGAGAGATTGTAGCGTGTAAACTTTATTGTCGTGTGTGGCGAAATTATAAAACTATCAAGCTATTAACATTTTTAAGCTATATTTACTGAGAGAAAATTGCAGTGGCAGCGTCAAAAATGCATGAGCAATGAAACTTATCTGCTATCTTGTGCTCAAAAAGCTAATCCCGGAGGACTAACATCTCGTTTGAAGTAAATAAAATTATTCATCTCCCTACAATTTTCGAAGGAAAAGGATTGAAAGTATTTAAGCTTCTAATGAAAGGGTTGAGAAGTGATGAAAGCTAACAAGAAGGCTAAATTGAATTCACTTTCTCTGTATTGTGCAGCGCAATCACGTAGGTGTAAAAATTGGAATATCAATATCTTAATCGCCCCTTTGATCTTGTTCTTGTTCCTTTCATTTAAAAAACAGTTGTGTACTTTACAAGGGCGGCCGCGTAATTCCAAATAATAGTTCGTTTCTTTATCGTAAATCTACTCTGAAATTTCCATTCTACGCGTTGCCTGGTCTGGTTATATCACAAAGACTTCCATTCACCTTCAATAAACTTAGACCTTGTTTAGTAACCGAAACTCTCGCCTTGTTCAGTAGTTGGGTTATGAGATCAGGCGGCATAATTTACGTTCGACACGGGACATATTACCTAATCCGTATAAACCTCATAAAACTAGGCAGGAACGAGACAAAAAGGAAACTGCAACTTCAGCCTTTCCGCTATTTTAACCTTTTGCGACTTTATGACTAAGAGTGGTATCGAAAAGTTTCCAATAACTGAGAGAACGCATGCGATGCAAAAGTTTTGCGTGTTCATTCCCTTACTCTGTCATACTTCCTTTTACAAAACTCCTTCTCATTCTGGTCAATTGATAAAGTACGCGTAGCACACATTTGCTTACCACTTTCGCGTCTTACATTGAAGCGTTGTTTATTTGTGTTTGAGATTTTCTCGAAGTGTGCGCACATGTTCTTACTCGTAAGAGTTTTTGTTGCTGGGAATTTTGTCTTATACAATAAGGCAATAGGAGGAGTTCTAACGAGAAGAGAAACAAAAGAAGAAGAAAAATGCCCTATAAACAATCCTTAGCCCATCTAACAAGAAACGAACTGAAGCCATCTATCTATTCCTGATTCTCTTCTGCATTTTTCTCACAAATGTTCTTTCCTACGTTACTCTCACGTTTCAGTGTAACTCGTCGTAGTTTACCTTGTAAAATACCAGGGAAAAGTTGTCTGTGCTGCACTCAATAAAAACATTATTTATAACTTGTATCAAAAAGTCGTGTCGTCCGTCATCATCACTTTACCACACGACATATCATCATTAACCACCAACTCAACTCCAGTATAATCAAAATATCGGGGAAACACGGTTTTTAAAAGAAAAAAAATGTGTACGATGAAGTCTATGTCATGACGAGAGAGAACACAAAAAATCTTGCACGCCAGTACGGCTAAGATGGAAGCAAAGTCCTGAACGCAGCTTCCCATCGTTTCCCTGCTCTGCTTTTCATCCGTCGATGTGAGCGTACATACCATGAATTTTCTCGCGATATCGTTTTCTGCCTTGACACTTTTAGTTCACAGTTTGCAACTAGTGACCCAACAAGGAGAATCGACTCGATGAGACTATTTTAATGGGTGGCAGACTTTATCCTGCAGTCTAATAAGTCATTCTACAGGATATAAATAAATGTTACATAGAGAATTCAAAATGGTTCTACGAGTGTGGTTGTTTTGGTAAGATTTGTCGAGAAAACATGTGGAGTAAATATACTGTGAAATACAGAAAAATAGATGATCACGTCAGATACAATTTTACGTACAATGTAACAAGCTCCAACGTTAGATGTGATAGAGTATAGACTCTAGCCAAAAAAAGTTTTCTTGACAGTAGGAAACTCTACTGGGATAGTTTCTTTCTCTTGACTGGTTTGTGCGTGCGATAATATGGCAATTCTTGTCATTTCGGTTGTGAAACATGGAACGAATGTATTTAGTGCATAGTTAAATAGAATACAGACTATGAAGGAAAAACCGAAATGAAGTATTGAAACTGGCAAACACTTGGTTCCTCTTTCACAAGTTTCCATTTCAGTCGGCCACAAGCCAAAAAATAGATACCCAAGTGTGCGGGGTTATTCCCCCAGTGCTGTTTTTATTTTCTACGTAATTAATAAATCATAATACACAATAAATAAATAAACATAATGTTGTTCTCTGTTGTATAAAATGTAACTGTGGCTGTGTCGTTGGTCGTCACAAGTGGTGAATAGTTGTATAAAAAAAACTTTGGAATATATACATACTAAAATTAATAACGCTGCCAAAAGTTTTTAGTTAGCTGAGCTAAAAACTTTGTCTTTCATACAGTTGGAGCGTGGTCGATGTGATCTTCATTTTTACAAGACACATAACTCTTTCACATTCCATCTAATTTTCTATCAAGCGCTTAGAAAATTCCTGATTTTAAAGAATGACACGTCTTAAATAATTAATGAGCTACCATTTACAGTGTCCCCTGCTCGTGTGAAATTCGCACTCGCTTGCAAAACAGAAAAGACCGTGCTCCTTATTAGTTCTCTGAAAAAACGTTCACGGAAAGTTCATCTTCTCAAATGCACTCTAATTACTCTTCATTTGTTTCGCCAACTTGAGAAAACAGTCTTTTTACGATTATCATCTATCGTGTTCATCGTGGGTGGTACAACACTCACAAGTTTCGTCAACTCCTATTCTTTTTAAAAGCAGGTCGAACATTTACAGTCTCTCTCTGGAGAGCTGCAAAAAACGCCGTCACCATTGCCAGCATGACAGAATTCGAGGCTGCGGATGAGGTACGCTAATGAATACAAAGTAGTTTGAAAAAAGCCCCGTATTAAAATTTATAATGCTTTAGTTTCTACAAAACTCTACTCTTTAAAACACCAATAGCTGTCCACCTCCATGGATACCGTTATTATCACACAATCGCCATAGCATGTTATCATTATTGCGTGCCCTAGCAATTTCCATTCTTTTCCTCATTTTACTATCTTATCTTCAGTCACATTCCATAGTTTTACGAAACTTTACATGGAAACAGAAAAGGGAGGGAACAAAAATTATTCATTCATCAACGCTGGCATCATCATCGTCATCATGATGGCTATGAGTTATTGCTTCGTATAATACACAAAATGTGCTTGCTTACTTAAAAGAAAAATACTGCGACGTTTTTATTACATTAACATCCAGGTAACCTGTGTAACCTTTTTACGGGGAAAAACAAGAAAACAAAATCTGAGCCCTAGTGCGCAACACATCCTTCTGGGGATTTTGAGCTGTGATGAAGATGGATTGTATTTTAAGATTCATTTCCTACTCTGTTTATCATGCTGCTTTGTAATGAGGAGATTTGCAAATGTGTGAATCCCGGAAGCGTATATATGCCAAGGAGGGAACTATCTGAATTTCTAATTAACTGGGTAACATGAGTTTCAAGACGATAGAATAACTGAAGTAGAAAATTAAGAAAAGTTGCTTGGCTCCATGGAGCAAAGCTCTCGAGTAACAGTCTAGAGGTATTTAAAATATTCCACGAGATATTTTTTCTCCTATCTTACGCTCCTAGGTCGAAGGTGAAGGACTGAAGGACATGACATACTGTAAGAAATATAATATTATATTGTTGATGTTGACTTTACTCTGCAAGAAAGTAACGCTGACGTTCACGTAATTGAAGTTTTAAATATGGATTAAAGAAGAGGTGAAAGTTAGACAATAATTTGGTTTGACTTTCCATGCTGAGTTTTGCTTGGGAGAGATAAAACGTGTTCTCAAAAGGAAGTGTGCGGAGGAGTTTACATTTCCCTTGAAAAGCGCTCGAGATGTTGGAGAAATTCGCGGATCAAGCATTATTTTCATTGAGAGAGCTCCAGATTTCTTTGGAGTTCATTTATCATGTGCGTGGTTGATGTCACAAGTAAAATGACGAAGAGAATGAGAGAAAGTACACGGAGTGAGATGACTCGGATAATATGCACCAGGAAATAATATCCTTTTTGTGTAATGTTTTCCTTCTTTCACACTATATTAACTCGGAAATGAGTTGAATTTGAGAGGAAATCGGGTATAAGAACCAATTTGAGGCGAGGTAAATGAAGCTGTCATCTTTCTTTTGGGTGCTCTCACTTGACTTGTAATCTCGCAAAAAAAAAAGATCTTAAAAGAAGTTGATTGAGTGATGAAAAATGATGGAAGATCAAAAGCGACTTTCAATTTCACTTTTTATTAACTAGTTTTCCTTCACTTTTATAGGTTGCAGTAAAGTGCTTCTCATTTTACATCTTGCTATTCCATTTCCGTCTCTCCTTTTCCCACTTTATCTCGTAATAATCACAATTTCCACGTTTTATACAATGAACTCAAGAAAGATGGAAGTGGAATATCAGATGGAAATTGTTCACAGTCAGCAAACTCAATTTACTTGAGAGCTATGTCGTAGCCTTTATATTGCTTTGGAAAAAAATTATTGCGTTTTTAACAGGCCAATTCCCATGCCATCGAGTATATCATCATTGTAGTCCGTATAACAGTTCCACAAGAACAAATGGCATTGCAATTTCATAAAACGTGAAGAATTTCTTGAATTCTTTCTTGTTCCCATTTCTTTCCTTTCCACAATAAAAATACGCCTTGCAGCCATTCTCGATACTTTCAATCCGGACATTTCGTAAAAAATAGCAAATAATATAGTGTACAGGTCTGAGTCTAAATCACAACTTATCCGGATCTAAAGAATGAATTCCCTTTCATCGATTTGAATATTTCCTTGGTTTAAATGCCTTGCGATAGTCTCACTCTATTGCAAACTGCACAAAAGAGAAACATTCCATCTATCTCTGTACGTATACACGCCCGGTTTCCGATTCCCAATCAGGGGAAGGAAAACGAAAAAAAAAGTCAGTATATAAAATTCTATTGTAACCTATTTCTCATTTTCTCTTCGTTCACTTTTTTATCTGATGGAGTTCAGTGTGGACACAAGACTATAAAAATAGGCTATAACACAACAGCCTCTTTTGACACACACTTGGTCTCTTTGCATGGTTCGTTCATGTCGTGTTATATGATGATGATGGCGATAGACAAAATTATCTGTGTGAGTGATCTACCGTTTTCCTGGAAACGAATAGACTCCAATACTAGTTGGTTGCCAATCCTTGGAAAAAATATGAAAGCGGACTACTGTCTTCATTCTTTCTACGGGTTTCCTCTGTCTAGGTAGCAGAGTCGCACGGAAAGCTTAAAAACCCCAAGGGACTTGAGTAATATTTTGTTCATTTCAAACACGACCGTCATAGAGAGACGCACATGACAAGGTAGACTACAAAATCTGTCCAATGTGCCATTAACAAAAAATTGGTTCCTAAGGAAGGAAATTGCAAGGAAAAGGAAAATAGGAGATGAACTGTTATCAATGCAAAACACACTCGTCCCTCGTCTTGCAAAGAATAGAAGGATTGTGTCGGAAAATGTCTTGTTTGTCCCGATCACGTTTTCAAGCATAATATCAAAAGACACTGATAGAAAAAACAGTCTTGTTTGGGCGAATTTCAAAAGAAAGTTGGAAGAAAATATGGTGGTTTTGGTACCGTCATCATACTAGCAATTTGGTTTACTGCACACAAAGCATTTAGCTTAGGCAAATGTATAAATAAGCCGGCATTGTTTAAGTCTCTATAGGGATTCTTTTGGATTTCCATTGGAACCGGAAAGTTTTGAGAACGGATATGAGAATGAGAGAATGGGATACAAGTTTACGTTCATAGCACAACAAAAGACAGAAGGAAAAGGAACACGGGAAAAGTTTGTCTAGGGATATGTGCTTATTATTTTGGTAGTTAGAAGAGAGAAGACTGTAGGAATAGATACTGGGCCTTTAATTAAGTAATAAAATTCCATATGAGTTTTCTTAACGAGATTTATTTCTGGGAGCTTTGTAGACATTAATTTTATAATACGCCATGACATCGTATGTTTTAATCTGAAAGGATAAAATATCCTTAAAAGTTACGATCAGGTTTTATACAATAATCCATTTTCATCGTGTGATGAAAAGATAATGAAATTCGTGAAGGATAGAAACTAATCATGTAATCATGATCAAACTGGAAAATCCATTTCCTATAGCTATTCCTGTCCCAGGAAACTAAACTACTAATAAATAAATCTATGGTCTTTAACAAATGATGACTAGCATCAGGGTACCGAAACGAGGAAAGCAAAAAAGTCTGCTAGGGAATATTCCAGCTTTAGCGGTTCATATAAGTGGATAGGACAACAACCACACAAGAGAGCTTTCACTTTTATTTGTATGCAAGTACGTCTCAATCTGGGAGAAAGCGAACCCTTGCAGATTTTCGTAAAAGCGGTGGTATCCAGGGTTCTAAACTAGTTTATGGAAGACCGTTACTACGGCTGTTATCAGTTTCCAAAGGCTCTCGTAGATGTCTCGCTTATATTCCAACAAAACAACGGTTAGGTACAAAGCGAGGGCACCAGACTGGCCAGCAACTTTGTGCTGAATGCGATGCGCATTTATGTTTTCGGGGTGATGTTCTTAGTATCGCATTTCAAGTGTGTTTTCCAACGAAATTGTTAACTATATCAGATTTTCTCTTTATTTTTAACTCGTTCTCCATTAGAGAAACTCTTAGCACACTATTGCAATAACATTTCCTTTGAAAAGAAAACTGTTTAAAATTGATATTTCTTTAGTAAGACCTGTTTGTGTGATGAAATGCTAACTAAGCAAGGGAATTACAAAAGCATACAATTCGCGAAAAATTTGTCGGTTGCTTTTCTACAATTCCTCTGGAGAGAAATCCCAAACATTTAATTTTTTGCTCCAACTTCTCCCTCATTTTTGTCCAACAGAGTCCGCAGTGAGTTACGTAACGTAACATAAAGTAAAATGTACCTGAGTGTGTAATAAAACCTTGAGGCTAAAGTCTGAAAGACCTTAGTAATGCAGTAGGAATGGGATTTTCTTAAGAAAACATGAAACCTTTTAAAATATTCCAGTGTGCTTTACGATGAAGTACAAAGAAACGGTTGAAAGCAAAAGAAAACATAGCACACAAACACAGATTTTTTGCGGAAAGCTAAGATTTAAAAATACTCGACATAGAATGAGGGATAGCGTAAATTAGACGGTTTGCACTCCAAAGCTTTGGTTCTTCAAATTTCTTTTTGCAGCACAAGCTCTAATTGGCTTGTTATGCGAGTTGGGACTCAACGCTCATCATTGTTTGATTTTCGTATGGCTGCGCCAAGGGAACAGACCCTTTTCTTGGGAAAAGTTGATATTCTTGGACCATGACGTTCTGATTGAATAGTATGGCCATTGCCAGAACGTGGTTGTTCAAGATTTTCGTTGCCATGGCCATGAGAATGACATGAGATACATATGAATGAAACTTGTTCTTTCCCTCTAGAGAATCAGTTCTTTGAAAAAATTTCAACAAGAATCGGACTTTTTTCTATGAAAGGCTTTCTCCATTTTGTTTCATCTTCACATAAAGCATCCCAGTTATTCAATCAGAACAGATGCTGCTTGAATGAACAGAAGAAACGTCCGGCAGCCTGTTCAAATAGCCTTTGGAACTGGAACAGTTCTTAACTCGATGACTTATTTACATTTATTCTTTGCTTATAGAAATGTTATTTCTTGGTCATGAAATAACATTTCTATAAGCAACTATTGGAAGAATTAACCTTATCCAGTTTCCTTTACAAGTATTATCAAATCTAGCTTGTAGCAATAAAATACTTTTGAAGCTTAAATGAATGCCTCACGAACATGCGTTACAATTTAAACCAGCCTGCACCAATGAAATATTGGAACTACTCATTTTTTATTAACTCGTTACCGGTTTACATTTTACATGCGAAATTTAGAAAACAAATATCTCGGTTTACAGTTGTGTCGACAAGGATGCTTTGTTGAATAAGAATCCCTTCCAACTTTCTTGTTATGCGTCACATAAAGCTGTTCTGTTAACGGTCTCATTTATTTATCACTTTTGAGAGCTTCATCATTATCATGGGTTTCCGTACTTTTGCTGGATATAATATCATCATCACCAAACACGGCCAGATTTTACTATGTGCTTTTGTATCATGATAGCGCTTTATCTCCCTTAAAACAAATGCCGTCATCAACACGACGACAAACCCATTAACCAAAAAATATTCATCCTACAAAAAAGAAGTGGTGTATTTTTGTGTTTTTGTGCTAAAATTCTTCGATTTTGGCTTATGTTTTCCACTGTTCTTTTAGCTAAACCCGCACCACTACAACCACTTTCACTTTTATTGTTCGTTCCCATTGTGTAGTTATCTTACAAAGAAAATAAAACCAGCCATTTAATACTTTTCCCTCTCTCAAATATCTTGACTTATAGCGAGAAACGTCGCGGATTAATATGTACGGCTGTAGTTCTCTATGAAATTGTTTATCCCACAAAACACATTTGGAAAGCGTCTTTTTCATATTATTTTCCTCGGCGCTTACAAGATTTCTCTCTATCGTTGTAGTTTCTGTGTGTGTAAAACCCATGTATTTTCAACAAGCTTTCTTCCCACACGTTCACTTGACTTGCTTCTTTTCATATCATCCGTTGTACTCTTAAAGTGGCTCGATGTTGTTGCTGAAAGAGAATTTTGGTGTGCTGGTCGGTCGTGGTACTGGTTAGTGTTCTCTCAGCCACCATTACCATCATCATCGATAAACGAATCTGTCTCTCTGAATACGCCATCCTCTACAATTGTTTCTGTCTCTTCCAATCCTTTCAACTTGATAAATTCTACTGAGATTTTTTGTCAAATGCTGTTTGTTGTTGTTGTGAGTCGCGACTCTTTGGCCTCTTGTAATGAGAATTTAACTGTTTTGAGGCAACTATAAAGCAAAAGGGTAACTTTCACCGACCCAATGATAATTGAAGATGGGCCATAAACTTATTTAGAGGATGAACACAAAACGTTTTAACGATAAAAGTTTCAAATCTGCTAAGAACTGTGTGACCCGAATTCTGAAAGCTAATTTCCTTCAAACTTTCTCCAAACGCGGAGAATACAAAAATCACTCAGAATTAGGTTTATAAGAATTTCAATTTATCATTTACAGTGATTGGAAAGATGGAATGCAAAACTTCTTGATATAGTATACAAATTTTGCATACTTTCCTTTTCAAAATTGCGTGTTAAAAATAACTTTGCTTTGATGTCAAAAGGCGTACATCATCATGTCATGAATATCAAATGAACAAAGTGACACATGATGTAAGATTCATTCAACTGTCATAAACTATACCAGTTAACTACAGAGTGTTTCACTTTCACTGAATGCTGTATAGTAAAGGCTAATGAAAGTGCAGTGAAGACTGTGAAAATGTTGTAGGGTTACACAGTGATAACCTCATCCATGAATTATTCCTATCAAAAATGTTGATTTCGACATAAAATCAGAGCATTTGAATGTAAAGTAAATGTATTTATGAAAATGGAAAGTAGATTTAATTCAAAGAAAATCTGAAAGTTAAAGGGTAGCAGGTTGTGAAAGCAAAAGTGTAAGTTTCCTGAAAAATGTTCAGTGTTGAACTGTATTTTTGCAAAAGAAAACCTCTCAGTTTTTGGTGGCGGTCTCAAACTTGTAACAAAGTCTCAATGTTCCAATGAAATACTACCAGCAGTTTGGCAACCAGTCGGGAATATAAAAAGCAAAGGAGTCGGAGTTTTATTGGTGGCATAAATAACTCATAATAATATTTATTTTATTGAAACTTTTTTGGCTCATTTGCAATTTTGCGAGGAAGAAGTGTTAAGTTATGACTGTCGTAAATCAATAGTGTGAAAATTAGAAATCTAAGAAAACAAACAAGGACTTTATGCCTCTTGTCTCTATTAACTCGTTGTGATCGATTCCAGACTACTTCTACAAAGTTACAGGGTACCAAGCACTTCGCTATGATGACTTAATCCGGCCAGTGCAGTGACAAATAAAGTTAACTAAGGTTAAGTGTACCTTAAATCAAGTCTTTATGACTATGAAATGCTGACCAGTCTCTCTACTTTATCCTTGTTGCAATGGCAGTGGTCACTGACGCAAGACCTGCGAGGTCTTATTCATTGCCAACCTCGAAGGTCATTTCTTTTATCTTAACGTTTACATTGTTGTTGTTTCAAGCCTAATACATCATGAAGGTCCTGCGTGGGACTTAGAAAGCACTTACTTTACCCACGGGATTCCAAAATTATAAACGCACGTTATGGGATCCCACTGATATCGATAAAAAAATACAAAAATTTATTGGTATCCAGCCAAGAAAATGTCCCTTTTCTTACATTTCTTTCTCTTTTTATTCATTCTCCATTGTAGAAAGGATTAATCACTTAATGTATGATTCAGCTATTACATTATCCATAAATCATTCCCAGTTGAAACATATTGTCAACTGGAAAAGCAAACTGAAAGTAGCCACGAAAATGTCACGCAAAAATATGCACATTCATAATAATTCGTAGAAATAATGCGTAACACTGTCTCAAACTCATCCATGCATTAATATTAATGGGTTTCCATCTATCAGGAAATATCATCTAGCATTTTGATGCCTGACTTTTCCTTCATCGATACTTTACCTTCCTTTATCCAGCTTTTGCGCGCCTACTCATCTCCTTACAAAATATCTTTTTACCAACCACAAACCCGTCTCAACGCAGCCAAATATACGTCTCGGATTAGTGTCATCTAAAGAATATGTAATTGAAAATGAGCTTTTCGACATGATACGTTGCGGATACCACTTTTTTTTGCAGGGAAGCTCGGGATTGCCTGGTGTGAAATGGAGACAAGATAAGATATACTATACACAAAACCATAACCACTGTCATGTTATATACACCAAAACCACACCTTATAGACAATTTGCTCTCACTTTGTCGACACCAAACCTTTTATACGAAATTACATCCTTTATTATGTCCTCTCATTTATTAACCACATCCTTGAGAATTTTTTTTCTTGGCTTATGGGCTACCAGTCACACCAACCATATCCCGTATAAATCATCTTTTCAAAGTCGTGTAGTCATTGCGCATTAGGCTTTTGTAAGTGTACACCGGGCAAATAAATTGATGTCATTTCATTAGCCTGCTCTCTCATCCTCACCTCTTCAAATTACATAACGGCTGTAGGCAACTAATTCTCAACAGTCCACTACATTTTTTCTCCATTAATTTTTCACTTAGACGTGCTGTTTCCATGCACATATGCGTATCGGATAACTCTAAACTTTGGAACTGCTAAGGTGTATTGGACTTATACATTAACAAATCTTTAACCAGCCAAAAATGGCCTAGCTAAGCGTTGCGTTAAATGCTCACAAGTATTAAGTAAAAGCTGAACATAACTATTAACCAGAGTCATAATTGTACTCGTGATAATGTTTTACTAATGTATGTCATATTTTATTCTGATTATTTCAGGAACTGGTAGCAGCGACACCCAGCCAAAGGAACTGGAAAGGAATCGTGATCTCGCTCCTTGTCATCTTGCTAGTTTGTGGGCTGATAGGATTTGCAATTTACCTTCTACGACCGCCGGATGATGGGCCCAGAGTTAAAGGAGCTAAGCTCACAATAGACGATATAATATCGACAAAATATATATCTAAGCCGTTTAATGGGACATGGATATCAGAAAACGAGCTCGTCTACCTCAACAGCCTCGGTGGACTTTCCATTCTGAACGTAGTGTCTCTCACCGCTCGCCCGCTTGTCGCCAATACTACCTTCGTGAGTAGAATTTATAATACAAAGTGTTATATTTTCTTGTATATCATTGAAAAGCTCAGATGCATTGTAAAAACTCACGTTACTCTTCATGCACGCCTGTCTCTCAGAAAAGATACGATTAACTACCTGAATTTAAATTAGCCTATTTTATTTAATGTTTCTAAAACAGCGATCCTGTTTTTCCAATGACCATAGTTTCTTCTTACTCCCAACTTTCATTATGACTACAAGCAGTATTGTGATTGTTTTTACCGCACCAGCTTACACACGATTTTCTCAAAAGACCCGAAATCTTATTGAAATGTCATATTATAAAAGGATCCATTCATTTAATGACCACCCAAAACACCAACGACCATGCAGTATAGTACATACCAAAGATTACAGATTACCTACGTATTTTTATTCCTGTTGTAAACTTCCATTAAAGCATTACTGGCAAATTGAATTTCTGCTCGGTTTATTTGGAAGCCCATGAGCGCATTAGGAAATAGGAGGCAACTGAGAATTTTTACATAGTTTGTTTTCACTTTGTAGTTTGTGTTCCATAACCAAGTAAGATCTACTAGTAAAGCTGTGTTCAAAAAGCACTCTTCGGACAAAACCCCCTAAAATTATTTTTCTGTTGTGTATTGTTTACCTTGTGCTGTTTAGCGAGTACAAATATTTACAGGAAAAGATTTATAGTCTCTTATGTAGCAGAGTACAAAGTCTGTCTGTTGTAAGGATTACAAGTTAATTCAAAAGCTTTCATTTTGCCCCGACTTGAACAGCGTGCTTGTGCACAGCCTAACATAAATAATATGAATAAATAACAAAAAGTATATTTCCAAATGACACTGCTTCCTGACTACAGAAATACTTGTGAATTGCCAGTCGTTCATTTTTGCAGACCTTTTACTTACATGGGTCGTTTTACCCTGAATATTGTAACAACACTACCGTTGTGTTTTCCGGCAAAGTCCACGGATTTATTCCTAAGAGAATGTAACTTTATAAAATTTAAAAATCTGCTACAACTACCAACCCACTGAAGCTAGAAAGAAAACAGAAAGTTGCGAAAAACTCTAAATAGTTCAGAAGTATGCAGAAGTTTCACTGCGGAGCCAGTCATTAAACCAAGTCATTTTATTGGCACGTGCAACCAAGAAACTTATAAATTAGCAGGGGTGGTTGAATTATGGAGGGTTTCGGAAGCGGAACGAATGACACAATTTAAAGAAAACGTCGTTTGTTATATTGCAGAGACAACTGAATGCGCAAAAGTTCGCTCTATCGCCTGACCAGAACTATATTCTCCTGATTCACGATGAGCGGCCAGTATGGGACTACTCATCCCTTGCGCGATACACTATTTATGAAATATCGTCAGAGTAAGCAATTCTTCGCATAAAAATGCACCATAAAATTTGGTGAAAGTAACATCATGACTTTTATTGCTTGTAAACATGAGTACAAACTTTATGATTTTCCATCGCAGAGATAAGATTTCGTTAACCCCACATGGGAGCTTACTGAGCCGGGGTCAAGAACAGCCTGAGCTGCAATGGGCTGGCTGGGGCCCAACTGGAAACTCGCTTGTTTTTGTTTACGAAAACGATATTTACTATAAATCCGACGTGAGGAGCAATCGTACCTCGAGGATTACTAAAACTGGCCGTCCTGGACTGATTTATAATGGTGTTCCTGATTGGCAATATGAAGGTAAGTAGAATTGCGCTCATAACATCGATCATTTTCCTATAGCATAGAACGAGGCGTCATTCCAGCTAAAAAATCATGTTATTGCCAGCTAATTTTCTGGTTTTCTACTTATACGTCCAAAGTTTTTCGGCGTATGGCCGACCACGAGAAAAAATCATTGGTCTTCCTTATACATTTATGCACATTATATAATATCAAGTCCAGCACCACAGATCATGATTCAGATTCAGGAACAATGCATAATAAATTATTAAGCATTGCGAAGCATATGCTTTATAAGATTACCCGTGTATGTCGTCAGGTAAAGTGTGCCCCGTATCGCCGTTTCTCCGTAACTCCGTTTCTCC
>JAAXOA010000198.1:0-30296 GCA_036561885.1 Salina celebensis | reverse complement strand
TCTGTCGAGCAAGGTATTGGACTACTACTACTTGTACACCCACTAGTATTCGGCGACGAGGACGGAAAGTATCCTTGCTGGGGAGGATGAGGTGACCAGCATCCAGTACTGTTCATACTGTTCGTACTACACGGTGGATTCATTCCTGGAGAACTACGGTTCATGTTTCCACACTCCCTTTTGATTAACGTGTTTACTGGACCACTAGCAGTAAATGGTGGCATATTATGATGTCCAGACATTTGCTGAGTATTCTGATTCATGACAGGTCCCACTGGAACACTTCCACATCCATATCTTGCCGAATAACTGCTATGCATATCACCCGGTTCTGAACTGTATGATTCTATTGAGTTCCTTCGTGGAACCTGTCCTTGCATATTTTGCTGATGTTGGTGTGTTTGTTGCTGCTGCTGTCCGTAGGTATGATTGTTCTGAAACACCATTGGAGAGTTGTACCTTGCCGGCTGCGTATTCTGCGCTGATCCTGGATAACCTGAACTGCTACTGTTAAAATAATTCGCGTGACCCACACCATTGGCACTTGCACTATCCTGTCGGTAGTACTGATGCATTCGGTTGTTTCCTGAAGCATCTCCAGCGTAACTTGTGTCATGATGCTGATGGAGATCATGATGATGCTGTTGCTGGTGATGATGATGGTAGTCTGTATTATATTGACCAGATTGATTTGCGTTATAAAATCCATAAAAGTTTCCACCCGAAGAGTCCACACTTTCACCGCCACAATCACCAGTCATATTATTATCTAGATTAGGCGTAGAACAATTAGACCCTGTTTTGTGTTGGTGAAGATGCGAAGAACTGTTACTAAACTGTTGTTGAAAGTGTTGCTGCTGTTGATGATGATGATGATGGTAATACTGACTTTGGTCGACAACTTCGCCAGACGCATCGTAAAACATTTGATTACTATTTGTACTGCTGCTAATTGCGTTATTAGCCGTATTATAACTTGCAGTTCTCATTTGGTTCATGGCCAGATCATTTCCTACCGGGGAATTTGATGACCCCGTAGATGCACAGTTATTACTACTATTATTATAATTAGCGGCGGATCCATAAAATGTTCTTTGCTGTAAATGCTGCTGAGGAAATTGATTCGTTGAGGAAGCACCATATGAACTACTAGCCGGGGATGAACAGGAGCTCACGTCACTCTCTGGTGTCATCATCCCACTGTTACTCTGATTACTCGGAGGTTTCACCCACGGAGGGGTGGGGACTGGACAAGGTGGTCCGATTCCCATGTCCACACCACCCCCTCCATGACTCCCTGGAGGACTTCCATAACTGTGAGTTGGCGGACCACCACCAATCACACATCCTCCACCTCCACTAGGATCACTTAAAATGTGAGGATTCCTTTCTGAATTCATTTTGATCACACCGGCAACCTCCCAGCTTTGCCATTCGCGGACACTAATCAAAGACCCAAAGACTCTTTCAAAATCTCGATTATGTTGTAGTCAAACTAGAACTCACATCATTTATATTCCCCATTTCCAAACTCCACATTTTTTCACCAATTACCCATTCAAAACGTGGTCATCCAAGGGTCATCCGTAAAAGCACGTGCACTCACACCAACAAAAGTGTTTGTATTTTCAAGCCTTATCTCTTGTCAACAAAACAAGCAGACAAAAACTGGTATTCTATTCTTAGTTTGGGAATCGCTCAAACACACACTCCTTCAGAGCGATACTTTTTCATCTTCATTCACCGAGTATCTCAGGATGAATGAGGGTTGCGCTCTCCGAACAACCAGTCTTCTGGCCCTTCCATCATCCCTCTTGCTCTGTTTTGAAAAGCCACCCTTTCTAGCAAACAAACACTCACAACAAACCCACTTGTAATACAACCCAAACACATTGTTCCCAACAAATCCTATTTTTAAAAAACACCAATCGACAAGGTCTCGGCCAGGTAAAACTATTCCTCCATGCAGAAGCGCAAATCAGCAGGAAGATACCTTGGAAGAAACCCAAACGCAATCAATCACCCACGCAAATTTAAAAGCACCTGCATTTTTTACATGCACAAATTTTCGCACTGAACATAATTAACTCCTTACTTTAATTGTTTATGTTTGGCTACACATGTGTCCGCAAAATCTTATCTTAAATAATATTTTACTTGGGATATCCTCCCAATAATAAATATTTTTTAGCGTGTTTTGGTAGTGGTGATGCTTCTACCACTGCTCGCTTTGATTTGTTTTGAGTGTATGTGTGTTTGTAGTCATTTAACGTGTTATCATATTTTTTTATAAGTATAAACATGCAGCAAAAGACGAGAAAAAAAATATGCACAGACGTGAATAGCGATAGAGAAGAAACAAGTCGAGTGATGTAGACAAAACCGAAAATTATTGAGCTGAGAGAGAACTCGAACTGCTGCTAGATGCAGCAGAGAAACAAACCATACAAGTTTTTCGCGATAAGAAAGAGCAACAAAAACATAGTCGTCAACTGGTAATGCTTTGAGAAGAACTGCTCATGATACCAAACTTGGGTTCGAGAGTGAACGTACTTTTACTTGATATCTCAATAAGGGACTGTTCATACCAAAAGTACAACTGGAGAGTGGGTGAACCTTTCATTCCTTTTAACCTTTCACTTCAACTCGATTGTTTTAAAACTCATCATTTTGTTATATTGGGTGGGCTTTTGTTTTATAGTATTCTTTGTGTGGACGGCCCCATCCGTTAAAGAATGTATGGGATGAATCTCTTTTTTCCATGCTCAATAGCAAAAAAAAAATCTCTAAAAATCCAAGTTTGTTACACTCTGGCTACTTCGACCTTCATTTCTCATACTCAAAAAATTGTAGTCTGTAATATTTGCTATTTTTTATGTACTGCACCTCTCAACCAAATCTGGAAGAAAAAAAGCATACGCTTTCAATTTACTTCGTGTGGCGATAATAAAAAAAACACGGAGTTGTTCTCAGAAAAAAAATACTTGGTTATATTGCAGCAAGATTATGTCATGTTGAACAAATCCCACCACAAGAAAAAAATCAGAGTACTTTGTACTCCTCAGGTTTTATAACACAGGTAAGAGTCAAGAGTTAAATTGTAATGAAAAGAATATTCTTTCATGGTACACGCGTCTCCTCAACAGGGAATGCGGATGATAATGAGTTTTATGAGCATGTATCGTTTTTCACAGACTGGCGCACGATGTATGAATTCATTAAGTAAAACTAGTTACATTTCTAGTATGCAACTTTTGTCCTTGACCGATTAATTATAGTTTGAATTCCGTAGAAAATCGAACAATTTTAGTTTTAAAAGATTTCTGTTTTTATTCCGCTGCTAAATCCTTGAACGACACCGTTTTTCTAATAATACCATAAAAGTAACCGAGGACAGAGCAAAATATACAAACAAAAATGTGATAAACTTTTTACACAGGATCATTATGAATTCATTAAGTAAAACTAGTTACATTTCTAGTATGCAACTTTTGTCCTTGACCGATTATAGTTTGAATTCCGTAGAAAATCGAACAATTTTAGTTTTAAAAGATTTCTGCTTTTATTCCGCTGCTAAATCCTTGAACGACACCGTTTTTCTAATAATACCATAAAAGTAACCGAGGACAGAGCAAAATATACAAACAAAAATGTGATAAACTTTTTACACAGGATCAGCGGTAAACTTTCCAGTGCTTCTAGGGACTGCCTGGAGTTAACAAAAATACAGAACAAGTCTTAGTTGAATTTATCGCGTGATATTTAAAGATAAAAAAAGGAAATTATCCATTTTAAAGTAAAGCTAGCGTTCTTGGAAGATTTTCTATTATTTTCATGTCTTCAAATGCAACACATACGCATTGAAAATTGGTTGGTAGTGTCAACTTGTCTTGATTTTTAACTAATTTACAATTGGTTTAGAGGTATTTTTGTTTGCACGTAGAGAATTGGATAAATAAAAAATCATTTCAATTACACGGACTGTGACAATGGATTCATGTGACTTGGACACACAAGCAAAATTGAAAACTGCTGAGAAGATTAATTCTTATACGTGCATCAATTAAGTTGTATAGCGATATAATCTTAATTAAAGATAGTAAGTCTTAGTGACTCTGGCATTGTACGCCGCCTGGGGTTCTGGGTTCATCGTCTTCGTCGTAGTAATTACCGCCTCCACCATGGCTGTGACTATGACTGCGGCGAGCGTACAGCTTCGGGTCGAATTCACGAAGGGTTACTTCCTCTGCGTCATCCGGAATAATGCTTTCATTCCTACGAATGGATACCAATAATTTTAATTAGAAGTCTTTCGAAACTTTGATGAGAAAAGAAATGGGTCGTTAGAAATGTAATACATACCTTGCAGGTAGACAGTTTTCCAGCTGAACACAATTCTCTGGAGGAATTTGTTGTGGGAACTTGACGTTAAACTGAATGATGAGTTTTCCCTTTTCATGAGGACTTCTGTTGATAGGCATGCCTTCATTCATCACACACTTGATCTCTCCAGGTTTCACGACTTCTCCAGGAATTGAGGTGATCACAAGTTGACGTTGATCCAATGTCTCTATCACCTTTTGGAAGCCACACAAAGCCTCGACTAACTCTAAGTCCATATTGATAATAAGATCTTGTCCCTTCCGCCTACATATCAACAAAAACAACCAATTGATTAATTAGGTTCCATTGTTTAATTGCCCTTTGAAACATCTAGGTAACAGGTTACCTGAAGATGGGATGCGGCTTTTCCTCAATCACGATAATAATGTCACCAGGTTCTACGCCGGGTTCTTGGTCGCCTTCTCCACGAAGAACAATTTTCTCTCCGTCTTCCATTCCACGCTCAACATGAATTTGAACCAGTTTCCGGTCTTTGATGATTTTCTTCCCTTGACAGGTCTTACATCTGTCGTTGGGGCTAACGTCGCTCTCCTTGGCCGTGGCATTCTTGACACATTGTCTGCATGTGTTGGATCATTCCTGGTCCAAGTTGTTGGACACGGAATATTACACCATTGCCCTTACAGGAAGTACACTTTTCGGGAGCTTTACCAGATTTACTTCCACTACCTGTTACGAGGGAAAACACATCATTAACAAGGTAGGTCCTCAAAAACGCCACGTTTGCATTTCAAACCGAGTTTCCTTTAAACATACCTGTACATTTCTCGCATATAACGTTCTTATGGACTGCTAGTTTACGGGTAGTTCCATTGTACAAATCTTCTAATGGCAAGTTGAGTTGATGTACCACGTTTTTGGCTCGTCTTGCTCTCTGCCCACCTCCGCCGCCACCGCCTCGCCCACCACTAAATGGACTGCCGCCAAAGAACATATCGAAGATGTCCCTGAAAAATGAACGCAAACATTAAATTGACGTTTTCTTAAACCAATCTTCCCACGGAATATTAAATCTTCGCCCTTCCTCTTTCTACTTACATTGGCGAGCTAAATCCAGCCGAACCACCACCTCCAGATCCCTTAATAGCCTCTTCACCACCTTCATCATAAATCCTTTTCTTTTGTGGGTCACTTAGAACTTCGTACGCTTGTGAGATCAATTTGAACTGTAAATTAATTTATATAGATAGAATTAGGAAACAGCCCTACATGCATTTATCACTAGATACCTACATGCATTTAACAATTCAAATCGAATTTCTATTTACCTTCTCGCCCTCATTAGGGTTCTTATCAGGATGGTATTTCAGAGCAAGCTTCCTGTACGCTTTCTTCAACTCCTCCGGGGTGCAAGACGGCTTCACCTCCAACAGATCATAGTACGTCGTTTCTTTAACCATCTTTCGTTAGTAAAATCCCTTCTTCACTTCTTCACGCTTCTTCTCAATAAGTCTCTTCCTGTACATCAAATTACCTCTTATTTTAGCAAAAGTGACTCATTCTTCATGCTTTCCTGTTTCCTCCCTTCAATGTTTTACTCCTTCTCTTACCCAAAGTCTTCCAGATAATCTTCAAATCGTCCAGCAATTAGGCCTTGCTAAAATATTCTCCAAACTTCGAAAGATTTCGTAAGCGCACTTCCTTCGCAAAATTCACAATGAAAATTCTCAAACACGAGTCATCAAGTTGAAGCTCTTTCTCTCCATGGAATCATGTAGAATGCTCCCGTCCTCGTTCCTCTACCCTTCGATTTTTGTCCAACTCGTTTACAGCAAAAAAAATCCCAATTCGAGTCTCAGCAATGATGCACACTAGGAAATGATGAAAAGGAGGAGTGTATCCTGCTTCGAGAAGGTTCTCAGTTTCTCTGTGTTGTGTCGTCATCTGAGTGTTTTTTTCTGCCAAGCATCGTGGGCAGTCTATTGGATGATCGTTTTTAGCGCGAACCAAATTTGGTCAGATGAGATGGTTTATACAGATGACAAAATAATGAACAAAGAGCACAAGGCGTTCAGCATTTTTTCAACGTTTTTTTATTATCTGAACAGATAAGCAAACACTGAGTAATTATCGTAAGTTTAGACATTATATAACAAACAGAAATGGCACAGGATGACAAACTATGATATCTATACATATTATGTAAACTGTAAAAATAATCTTGCAGGCAAAAAAAAGAAGTCTAAAAAATTACTAACCAGGTATTTTTTCGTTAAAAGATGATTCCAGAACTCGTCAGTTTTAGTAAGCTTCTGTTATGTTATTAGTTATATATGGTTTGATGACACTTTATCAGCAGACACATTTTCTGAATCATGTGATTCCTCCAGTGTTTTAGTGTCCGGAACTGTACACTTTTTTCCCTCTTCTGAGAGAGTTTGACCGGTATTAGTTGATTGAGATTCTGGATTTGTACTTGTGGAGGTGAATTCATCTTCGTTCTTCATTTTTTCCAAGATGAACACTTTAGGATAATTGATTTTCACATAGTTTCTAGGAAGATTTGTAAGGTCCAAAGTAACACATCGATTTTGTTGCTTATCTTTTTTAGACGTATAAATTGGAGCGCCGTCCTGGAGAGTAGTTGTGTCAATCAGTCGCCCAACAGGTTTTCCTGTTCGTTTGGCAACTTGGGGTGGTCGGCCGTTAGAATCAAGGCGAGCTCTCTTTTGTGTTTGTTGCGGACTAGGGGCAACACTTTCTGCAGGTGATTCTAACGACAGCTTCCGTTTGAGACTTTGTTGTTGTAGCATTGCGAGGACTGTGGGAGCTCCATTTTTACTGCTGCTAGCTGGCTGTGGGACTTTCTTGCTTTTGGAGGTAGATGCATTTGGAGCAGTATGTTTGCCGTCCTTTCCTTTAACTGCCATTCCTCTCGGGCTTGTGGCCTCATTCTTAATCAATTTTGAACGAGGAGCAAATATGGACGCAAGTGCGCTGGACTTAATCTCCTCGCTTGCTTGCAGTTTCTGCTGCTGAAGATATTCCGGAAGTTCGACCACATCTGGTTTCGCAAGCTTCTCGTCGTCATCAATGGGGAACTCATTTTTCTCACCAGGAACGTGCTGACTGAAGCAATGGGCTGAAATGCACTTGTTGTCGATGGGTTCGTGAAGGAGTATTCCAGCAGAGCACCATCGACATTTCACTACGCACACTTTCTTCTGTTGTTCAACAACATGCTCAGCCTTCACGTGTTCTTCAAAATCTTTAATTTTAACAAGTTCCAAACACAAATAACACCGTGTAGAACTGTGAGAGGTGATGCAGCGATTTGCTCGAGGAACTTTAGGATAACGGGTGGTGCATAGACTACACTTGGTTAATTTCTTCAATTCTGTTTTGTTCAAGTTTCGGGATTCCAAGTCCAGGCCGTGAACATTATCCAAGTGGTCAGAGAGTGTATCAAGCGATTTGAAAGCTGCAGGACAATGGTTGCACCACAATTTCCTGTTTTTAGTACCAACCTCGCGTTGTCCAATAAGATAGCGGATGTCAGTCTGTGAGTCATCTCCAGTTGGCTTCCGGTTTTTCATGAAGCTATTCGCAAATGCAACACGTTCTTCCTCTTCAATGCCTGTTTCGGGAATTTGAGGAGCTTCGTATGTTGGATTATACTTTTCTTCCCTTTCGTCCACACTCTCCTCATCATCCTCCTTGTCGTCGTCTTCATCAGTAGAATACGACAGTGCCTCCGCTGTCCACGCCTCAGCAGGCATAGGAGCTTCATCTACAAATCGAAAACATTGTTAACATATTATTTTATACAGTCCCATTCCCCTGGTTTGAATGCAGGTTGTCTCTTTGCAGTCTTACTTACCAACAGGTTCAAGACGATCCTCTACATTGTTAGCATTTGGCGCTGGTCCTGGGAGAGGTACAGGTTCCTGTTCTGGAGGTGGAAGTTTAACTGTCACCTCTTTCATTGTCAGTTTTCCGAATTCCCCAACAAGTAGAAATCTCATAGCCTCGAAGACTTCATCCTTTTGATCCTTTCGGAAAAACATTTTCCCAGTGTAGCAAAACTTCAGAAGTATGTTCATAATAGACACGGTTATGTCTGGAAGTATGATCACTGCTATTTCACCTAGACGCTATATGTAAAAGTATCAAGAAACACATTTACCCCATACAGATCTAATCACGCTAGTTTTGCTGAATAAATCAGACTTACATGGTCGGGACCGAAGGCATCAGCTATGAAAGGCGAAGCGGAAGCCAGAACGATCCTATGACAACCAAGTTTGCCATCGCTGCAACTAAGTACGGTGTCGTAAGGCTGTTCCATATCTAACACGTACTGAAGCACTGGAGACGGAGTGATTTTGGCATCCTGATTGACAAAATCTTGAAGATGAAACATAAAAATGATCGTTTAGTTTACTAGGCTTATATTTTGACTTTTCACTTCACATCGGCACATTCTTAGAAGATTGTTTATGCTTTTGTTTCACTTACAAACTATACCGTTGTTGTCTGCACTGGAAGTGGCTTCTACTTCTGGCATTCCTTCAGCACTAACTGTATCCTCCACGGTGTCAGCAATGTTGTTCTTCAATTCTGTGTGCAAAACCTCTTCAGTAGCTAACCGGTTAGCTGGGAATTCCATACAGGGCTGAATATATTCATTCTCTATTCCTTCACCAGAAGAAATGTCTATTTTCTGCGTTTCCAGATCATAGTTTCCATTTATCAGTCCCAATTCTGGCGGAGGCACAGGTGTTTTTGCTTCTCCATTGTCCACGACTGCTGTATCCGTGTCCATTTCAGTTTCCATTCTAAAATATAAAATCGTTCATAGAATTCATATAAAGTTTTTAGTTTAGACAGCAATTAATCATTAATAAAAAACATCAGAAATCCTTCAAGAAAAACTTACCCATTAACCATCCTGCTAAGAACTTGTGCACAACTTCTAGTCAAATTATTTAAACTCGATATAAACATTAAACTGCAGTTCTGCAGTCAGTTGTCAGTTTGCCAACACCTCGTTTCTACGTAAAATCACTGAACTTGACATTAACTGGCAACTGATCCATCAACCGCAGGACGCTGCTAGTGAATTGAGATTGAAGTGATGAAATGAAATCCAAAAATGGGATCCGAGGGTCTTGAAATATAAAAACTGTCGTCGTGAAAAATAAGTTGCGCGTTAAGAGTATGCAGTAAGCTACTCAGAAACAAATCAAAATTTAACTCTAACAAAAGTGTTATCTTGGTTGACGATTATTTTTGGAAACACACGAGCCGTTGAGTTGAGAGTGAAGCCTCCCACTTGTTATCGAAAAAATACTCGACTTGATCCTCCTTCTAAACATGAAACACGAACAAGTTGGAGAAAGAAAAACCCCATCAAAGAAACTGCCGGGCTTATGGCTTATGGAGACAACAGCGAGCCGAGCGAGCCCGCTCATCTTCACTTCTCGTCTTGTCTGCAGTTCTGCCTGCACGTGTGAGGAGCGGACAACGCTACTCCTTGCATTGCACGGAAAAATATACAAAGTTTGCTTGCACTGCACGAATGATTCGCTTCAGTGCGAATGGTTTGTTTACAAAACAAGAAAAAATGTGATCAGGTGATGTCAACCAAAAATTATGATTTCCCTTTTGCAATCATTTGAGTTTTCTGGAAATAATTAAATAATTTGTTCATTAATCATTGTCGACCATTGAGAATTTTCGGGATAGCATGAAAATAAAACTAAACGGGGGTAGTCTCTTGGTCTCTCTTCAACATTATGCTTGTGAGGTGATTTGATTGGTGATGTGCGTGCGTTCATTTCGCAATGCAGACAGCTGCTTACATGCATTTGCCCTCTGGACTCTGCAATGCATGATTGATTTCATGTGAGACTAGTGAATTATGGACTTTTTATCAATCTCTGCATTGATTCCCTGATTAATTTCGATTCAGGAGAAGGGAGGTCCAAACTGTATGATTACTCAGTTCGGTTGTTTAACCAACAGCAGATTTGATGTGAACGCTGTGAACGTGAAGTCACTTGGTGGCATTCCACAGTAGAAAATTTCCCCATGGTTGCGTCATGTTTGAAAACAAACAAACTACTTTTGTAAACCGTGAGGTATGTCATAAAATCTTCACGTTGGATTGTATCTTTCCGAGCAGTTAGAACTAGAACACTGTTAGAACACAGTTAGTTAACCGTATTTTTCTTTTGTAGAAGCAAAGGAACACATCTAGATAGCCAATAAATATGGAATCCACTTCCAGTGAAAGCCAATCAGCCGCAGAGGAACTAGAAGGTTTTGGGCGATCATTTTTAAGAGCAATGTCATCTCCCTTGTCGCCCGAAGAAAAGCTTCAGTATAGGACTGGAAGCACTGGCTACTGGGTCGCTCTTCTTTTACCCTTGGCACTCTACATAGGGGACCTGGATAATGACAAAGCAACAATAACCGCCGTTGCCATTATCAGTTTAAACGCCGTGCTGCTCTGCGTCTTGCAGCTTTTTGAACTTAACCTTAACTATATACTCCTTCGGATGAGGAGGTTGAATATAGCTCTGTCTGGAACAATTTTGGCCATTGGATTTTTTCACGAAGGTAAATCTTCAAAATCAATGCTTTTGCGTAGGCATATATGCTTACTATCCAAACTTTACTAAACGTTTGATTGAATATTTTATTTATAGGTGATTTATATAAAGTTGCGGCGTATTTGGCTCTACATTTTACCTTCCCATATGTCTTCTACAACATGATCAAGCAGCACCCAAGAAGCTTTACGTTTGGGGAAGGCGTCTTGGTTAATTCTGCGATTACTTTTAAATTCTGGATAGCCTCGCAAAGCCTCCCTTTTCCAGAACATACGGTATCTATGAAAGACATTAGGGAACCTGAAATGATATCTTTATTCTTAGATGTAAGCTTTGCTTTCCATTCAACTTATATTCTTTTAATAATTAATAATATGTTAAATCATTTGTGCGTTTTGTTTTCTTTGATAGCTAACCTTTTTTGCTGTAATCTTGGGATGTCGATTGATTCTCCTCATGCAGAAGCCCTGGAAAATGTTTGTCCTTGAGGAAATGCTTTCACTCTGGGCTAAATACTGCATAATAGCATTCTTTTATAGAATCTCTGTCCCAAATGATGAAGTCGTCATGTATCTTATGACTTGGCCTTTTCAATTTCTATTCGCAAATGAAACACGGGTAATTAGCCTTTCAAATGTAGCGTGACTGAAGAGTATTATGATTTCTTAGTATAATTTTTTGAATTCTTGGCAGCTAACACTAATGTCTATTTGGTTTACCGTCTCTGTAATTACTGGCGTTGGTTTCCTCTTCAAAGCTTTATATGGAACGCAAACCACTACAGTAGACCGAAAAATGTTTCATTTCGCCATTGTCGCGGTCTTTCTTCCTGGAGTAGCTTTGGACCACTCTCTTATCTATTGCTGCAGTGCAGTCCTCTTCTTTTTATTTGTTTTAATAGAGGTAAATTCTTCCCTGGCATATCAAATCAAATAGTTTTTAAATCAACTCAATCGTTATTTTCTGATTCTGGCCTTTTAGACTACAAGATTGCTAAGATTGGATATACTTGGATTTAAAATTGGTCACCTAATCCACTCCAAAGTCAATCACTTCCGGGATCATCAGGACGAGGGTGGGCTTCTAGTAACCCCAGTGTATCTTCTTACCGGTGTCGCTTTACCCATTTGGCTAACCGGTGTAGACGATGGAAACAATCTGAGCCCTGTCCAATACGCGGCGTGTTTATCAGGGATTATGAGTATTGGAATTGGAGACACATTTGCTAGTATAGGAGGATCATACTTTGGAAGGACGCGGTGGAAAAGTAAGCGTCCAAACATGCACATACCTACTTTACTTTGTTTCTTGATGTTTAGGGGTCTTATGGTCTTAATTCTTTGATGTTTTCCTTTTAATCCTACAGGCACTTCCAAAACAGTGGAAGGAACCATATGTTCAATATTCGCGCAGATGTTTTTCATTTTTCTTATCTTTCTTGCTGGTGAGTGGTAAATTATGTTGTTAGCCCTTTTTTACGTACAATTTTTGCTACAGTCAGCAAGTAACTCTGTACTTGGTTTTGATTTGGTTTTAGATGTACTTCCGTACAACTCAGTATCCTTCGTTGCGCTTCTCATCGCTATCTTCATCAACGGAATCGTGGAAGGGAACACAAATCAAATAGACAACTTGGTGCTTCCTTTGATCACTTTTATAGTGATCCATGGCGTGAGCTATTTCGTAACTCATATCATTCCACAGACTTTGTTGGAAAATCTATTTTCATAATGAATTGTTTCTTTAAGCAAACTTTTATGTGATACGCTTAACGCTTTATCTTATTATGTATGGAATTTAGTAAACTGCGGGTCAGTTTATGCCGTAGGCTGATGGAAATAATAAATAAAGTACATATTTTTCTACAAAACCCATTTTTGCGGTAAATAGAATTTTGAATCTAACGGTTTTAATACTTTAACAAATAATATGTATATATAAGTTTTTTGGTAAACGTCCACTCATACCGAATCTAGAGATTCTTTGTAATAAAATAGTATGTCAAATGGAGACGATCTTCACCAAAAGGACTTTCAGAAGCTAGCAAATTAACTTCTCAGGCCTATACATAAATATTGATGGCTGACTTTAAGAAATATTATCAATACCAGCGACAAAATCACATAACGTTCTACTTTTTAACGAACACGACACAATGGTTAAACACAGATTCTAGAAGCACCTTGGAGTAGAAATGTTCTTTCAACACTTGAACTCATTGATAGGAGTAATACACACCATAATTTTCAAACAGTCTAAAGATGGACCAACAAAGTAGCAACTTCTTTCGCTCCCTGGATTGAAATCCGAGCAAATGTGATTCTGATAGTTGCCGCTGTTCGAACACTGATGATGACTACTGCTATTTGGTTGCGTATGCGGGTCCAAGAATGTCCTTGGAGAACCACCAGAAGGACCGGAACCATTTGCACGGCTGTTCACGTCGCACACTGTACACCGGATGAGCTCGTTGTAAGGAATCAGATCGTCAATGTTTAAAATCTTCTCACGTTCCGAAAACACGTAGTTCCTCTTGGCCACAGCGCGGACGTGTTCTACTCCATCAACTACACCCGCCAAAAGAACGCCAACTTGGACACGGATATTTTCGTCGTCTTCGCTTTTGCAACGTATTGAAAGTCTAACTGTTTGGATGATGTACTCTGGAATCTCAATAGTCCCCTAAAACAAAACAAAAACACAAGTCAAACAATCTTCAAGGTAAAGATGCTAATTGCCAAATATTAATCGGCATACCACCTGCCATATGATGAGATAACACTTGGGAAACTGAACAGCCTTTGGGAAAAAGTCGAGGCACCATTCAATTTGTTTGTCTTCATTGATTTCTGAAAGGGACTGCGGTGTAGAAAAGAACAGGGTGCGAGACTGGTAATGGGGGAGTAAGGAGAAGTTATCGACGGTGAGAGTGGTACTCCATTTATCCGTTGTATACAAGCGAGGAACAAACCAGTTGGATTTGTTTGGATGATTGGCCATGAGCTCCATTAGTTGCTGAGTAGCACCTGACTGAAAAGCCATCCCGATTCCCATCTTGTCCACGACAAATTCTTTGTACTTGATGATCACTGGACTGAGGAGTAACTCTGTAAGGAAATCATTTCAATGTCAGAGTGAATTTCAAGATATTATGAACGGAAAAATTTGAAATTGTTTTCTTACCAGCCAACTGCCGAGGTGACATCATTGGAAAACGTAAACATTGGGAAGTCTCCTGTACGTACTGAACTATCCTTTCTTCATAGTCGGGGTCCGAGTTTTCTGAGTATCTGCGCTGCTGACACTCGATCCAGTAAGCAATTATCCTGGAGAAGACAAGATCGTATAATTTAGCTCGCGACGCCATAAAAACACCGTTCGCATTACGTAACAGGTTGTCTTACAAGAATAGAGTGTACTCATCATGAACAACTAGGTCATCCTCGCTCAAGATTTGAGTGAATAGATCAAGCTCCAAAAACTGGAAATCTTGACTTTTCGCAACATGCTCAAAATTCCACTTAACGAATTTATAGCAAGCCTTCGAGACTTTGTCATGCCCGCAAGTTTTCGTGTGTTGGAACCAGTAAACTAAGTGTGAACTTTGGGCCGCGGCAGGGATATGATTGTACATGTACTCCAAACACAAATTGATAAGATCCTAAATAACAAATACAATTGGTAGTAACATAATCTGAATACGGACGCCAGATGAATATTTGCAAGGTATTAACGAAAAATACTTACTCTCACGTTATACTTGTCTGCTAAGGTTAAAATATGCATGACATTGATCAGTTCCAATTTGAGACGACCTGTGTACAAATACTTGAGGAAATCCTCAAAATATTTTGCACAGTCTTCAGATTCTTGCAGGACAATGCGCGATTCGTGGGATTCCGACCAATTAGGATTCATCAGCATAACCTGAGTAAAAATGAACACAATTGTATGTTAAAACTTAAAAGTTAATATTAAACCGACTAAAGCGCTTTGAAAGTGCATTCATACTTGGAATACGTCACTAGATGCACAAAGAATCAGTCGATGGGCATAATAATCTTGTCCATTGATGACTAAAGTAATGTCACTCATTAAGCGTTCCGCGTAAAGAGCAGCAATCTTTGCTATCACAGCAGTTGAGTTATCCACCTGAAAATTTCATTAAAATTGAATATTGTTAAATAATAATATTATTATAAGATTGACTTTGCTTTTAAACATGATTTAATCCAAACCTGACAACTTTGAGCCTCCATTTCAAATCCACTTCCTGAATTCCCTTTCCTACTGCACTGTTTCTTTGGGGAGGGTGACGGACTTGTGAAGTCGCTATGGCCACCTCCTCCCCCTCGACCAGCACCTCCAGCACCACCACCACCGCCAGCAGCCCGTCCAGTTCTTCCATTGTTGAACATAGTTGAAAATCTTGCAAACATTATCACTTCAGCATTGCCTCCTTTAAAAATAATATTTTTAACTACGCCTGTTAATCAAACTAATTTTCAAAACACTTCTCGTCCCGTTGTCTCAAGAACTCAACATCTCGATTAAAGTCTAATTTCTAGAGTAAATCTACATTGTTCAATGTATGAAAATAAACAAATTTTAATTAATCATTGAACGGCCGAGACAAATTGTGTGAACGTAAACATGCTACCCGTTTTGAACAGTCGGAAACAGATGATTTCACCCAATTGTATGGAACAGCATTGGTGTTGGTTGTTGATCCAACTCTCACCAGTTAGCTTGTGCTCGCTCGTGGGCTTTCAATATGCAATCGTTGCTTCGGTGTATTGTGGCGATAACTTTACGAAAAGGGAAAATACTGCGAATTTAAAGCTGATTGTGTTCCTTGTGAATGTTCCGTTGTCTTTGATTGACATAATGTTGTCAATCTAAAACTTTTTCCGGAATTACCAACCCGAACAAACAAAACAGCCTTGCCTTGTGGCAAGGACAGAAACGACACAGCTGTAAAAACAAAAACACACATGCATCAATCAAGCCCCAACACTTTGTCTGAATAAACTTAGAAACTAGAAACCAAACAAGTGACTGGAAGATGGATCCTAACGAAAAAATTAAGAAATATAAAGACCAACTCAATCAAGTTAGTCTACAAAATTAATTCCAAGCTTTTCAATTTTGAAGTTTTTTATTTCAAAATCCTCAATTCTTAGGTTGAAGTCACCCTAAAGGAGCATCCTGATAATGCGGACCTTGTGCAAATGAAGAAAGATCTACTTGAACTGATAGAAATCGCTGAATCTTTAACAAAACCGAGTGAAAGCACTGGCCATTTAGTTCCTAATGACGTACAGTCGAAATCGCTTACCCAGGATACACCTTCGTCCTCCAAAAAAATCTCAACGCATTCAGCTAATGTGGTAAGAGAACAAATGATAACAGATTTTAGCTTGTTCCTTTGGTAGTTTGGTAACACATTTATTTTGCGCTTTCTAGACAAAATTGCTGGAGAATGTTTCGCAATTACCTGACTGGGAGTACAAGGACTTTATGATGGACGCATTAGACGAAGATCGTCCTCCGGAACTAATCGAAGTCCTGGTTAAAAGATACTCCAATAACAAGCACAGCCAAACTTTAAAACGGAAGTTACCTGATGATCCAATCCCGGGAAACAAAAAACCTAAGGCGGATGCAGTTATCAAATTGAAGGTTGGTAACTTTTAGGATTATGAGACGTGTTTATGGTTGCTATAGTTATCCATTGATTAAATACGTTTTACAAATTGGATTTCAGGACGCACCTCTCATTTGTCGTGGCGATTTATTTGACGGGTTCCTTTTTATTTCCGTGGGTTGGATAAAACTGAAAGAAAACACTGACTCTGAGTCTGTTCCAGGAGTTGTCGCTATTATCAACGCAGATCAAGATTTAGTTTTCTGGAGTTGGATATTCTGGCCAGAAGAGGAAATCGAGTTCACATACCCCAAAACAACTGGCATTTCACGGAATAATTTGAAAATTGGGCTTCCTCTGGACCAAGTAAGAAATTACTGGCGAGTTTATTAAAAATTTTAATTCACATTTCTTCACTTATTGCGTTAATTGTTATATTCGTCAATTTTTTTAGGTTTCGTCAATTTTAAATCGACTCTTGACTAACAGTAATGCAGTGATTGTTGGACTCAAATTACGTGAATCTCTTGAGAGTCTCAAAGTAATCCCAGATAAAACGGAAGACATTGGCGAATACTTCAAAAATGATGAGGGTTACGTGTATCCACTTGACAACTTGATACGTCTGTTGTCAGCTGATGAGGGCGTCGTTCATGAAGAAGAATCATTTACCAAAGTGCTGGATAATGCAACGATTATTGGAAAAGTACACCACTGGATGAAATCCAATCAATCAGAGTTTCCACTGTTTAGCCAACACCCTGCGTTCGACATTGT
The DNA here is from genome assembly GCA_036561885.1 of Salina celebensis. Classification (NCBI taxonomy): domain Eukaryota; kingdom Metazoa; phylum Arthropoda; class Collembola; order Entomobryomorpha; family Paronellidae; genus Salina; species Salina celebensis. Next base: position 12,911 of record JAAXOA010000198.1, on the reverse strand, counting down.
AAAAGGAAAATATGACGGCATGACCGATGACGACCTGAAAAATATTGCAGACGAGGACTTGAAGGATGACAGTGAATGGGCAGAAATGAGAAGATCGAACCTTTCCAAAAAACAAATTAGTTGGTTGCGGATGAAACGTAATTATCTTAGGCTGGGCCGTGCCCATTGCGTCTCAGAAAAACGTCTTGGAAGGAAAAAGCCAAGAAGAGGGAGAAAAAGGAAACCACAGTCCGGCCCGGTTTAGAAATTCACGATAGTATACTCCTCAAAACTACGACTAATTTTTGTGATTCTTGTTTTATTTTACGACACATTTATTATTATTTATTAAACTTAGCGGATATACATACATCATCATCAATATATTGCGGTTCTATTGTTAGAAATACTTTCTAGTATATTATAATTCTGTGTGAAGTTACACGGGTTTAATCATAAACCGGAAGTATTCAACTAAATCTAACGCTGCATTGTTTCTCGCAATTTCTTTTGACTCTCCAACCCCCATGAGGACAATGGGTGGATCTGTAGTTACTTGTATCAGACACTGATGTTCATTTCCGCTACTCAGCTCGTCATACTCAATGTACATGGCTTTGTACTCAAACTCGTCCATAAGTTCTGTAACGAATGCTTCCGCATCTTCGGGAACAAATGCATCATCCTTAAAGCATAAAAAATATTCAGATTAAGCTTCCATTTTTCCATAAAAGTTGCTGAAATAACTCTTTCAAGTACCTTCAGTTTATCAATGACAGGGCCTATGTATCCTATATGAGTACTGTACAACTCAGCTATTTTCTCTACATCGCTAAATGTTGGTTGCGCCTTTCCTACCGGTTTACTATCAGCGTTTTCATCGTCGAGATTCATTTTCCTCAGCCGTTCAATTATCCTGTCGTCGTCATCATCGAAAGCGTGGACATTTGCACTTTCAGTTGGTAATGATCTTAACATTTCTGCCATGTGATGAGCTGCCATCCTTTTAGCAAGCTTTTTAGATTTTCCCTTTCCAATTTCGACATAATGATCGCCGACTTTGCAAGCTATTGCGAAGAGGCGCTCGTGTGGAAGGCCTTCTTCGGAATGAACTTCATAAGTGGGCGGAGGGAACTTCATTTTCATACAGAGCTCTTGTAAAACTCCAACAGGATTTCCTCCTAGATCGGAATCATTCCCCATGCGGATGTCATCAGCATCCATTCCTGGAGGACCTGGAGGTCCGCCGAAAACATCTTGAGGCCCTGTTAATCCCATTGCACGGAGCATTGCTCGAGCTGTGTTGTGTTTTGCTTCCTTCTTGGAACGACCCGTGCCAGTTTCTAAAAGAATTAAATCAATAATTTGACTGAAAAACATCTTAAAACTCCATAGCGTAGACATTTTTGGTTCCTTACCTTGTAAAATGGCGCCTTTGAACTCTAAAGTCAATCTGTACTGGAAAATAGGCTCGTGCACGGCACCTTCCACTTGAAGCAGGTCATATTTTGGCGTTATATTTTTCCTGGTGCATATTTCATGCAGCCAGGAAACTGGCGTTTTATGCGCAAACTGATCCATTTCCAATTGAAAGCAACTAGACCTCTTTCAATTCACAAACTGGAAGATGTACCAACAAACCGTCAATGCTGAAACACTTCATAAGGATTTCTCAAAGGTACCAAAACATTTTCTCTCCCGTCACAATCTTCCACAAGACTGAAATGATAACAGATGAGCTTCAGCAGTTCTCCAGCAAATGCACCTGGAAAGCTTGAATATGCTCATGTTGCCCCGCGACAAAGCTCATGTATGCATGCACACTGCGATCTGCGATACTGCGAACTACGCATATTGGAAATGTCGAAAGTTTTTGCCTTCAGCAACTTGCCTCTGTGCTGAAACCACTGTTTCCATGATTGACTCCAATTGCTCGTCAGGGATTTCATTCATTGGAATTGTTTGTCAATTGCCAATATTGATTATATTTACTCAAGATAACCCATAAACAAACTTTCCCAGGATAAGCACCTGCGATACAATTTAGCTTGCTGTGATTTGGGTTTTACCACAATGTAAAATTTCACGATGAATGATTAATTTTTAATCGGTTTATCCAAATCAATCAATGAACACCGGTTTCACATGAAACGACGTTGATTTTTCCATTTAGTTTTTATATAACAATCAGTATGTAAAGTAGATTTTATATAACAGCAGGAAGCGGTTAATGTTAAGAATCAAAATGTTTCTCAATTTTAGCTTTTATCTTTTCACGTTAGCTTTGGGTTTAGTTTTAATATATATTGCAAAAAAATGGCTAGAAACAAGACGACTTCCTCCAGGACCATGGGGCATTCCGATACTTGGCTATTTACCATTTATACTGCTGAAAAATCCTTTGAAAGTATTTCCACAGTTTAAAAAGAAATATGGGAAAGTTTTCTCTCTAACTTTAGGCGATTTTTGGTATATATTTTTACCAAACATTTTTATGGTACTTTCACAACAATGTTTAAAACATATTACAAGATTGTCCTTTAATATGTTCACAGTGTAGTGGTAATTAACGATTACAAACTAATTAACGAAGCTTATCGCCAAGATGTGTTTATGGGCCGGCCCGCATTTGTCGCACAAATGACCAGGAATCATGGACAAAAACGAGGATTGCTATTTTCAGAGGGGACTGTGTGGGCAGAACAGAGGCGATTTGCGCTGCGAAACTTGCGTAATTTTGGATTTGGAAAGCACTCCATGGAGTCTCTACTCCTTTACGAGACCCAAGAACTTGTCAGCTATTTCAAGTACGTTATGTCAGTAGTATTTTTCTTTTAAAAGTTGGTTCTAAAAAAAAACAAGAAAAACTATTTGTTTTGTTACAGAGAAAATGTTGGAAAACCTATTTGTCTCCGAAATAAATTTAACGCGTCTGTTCTCAATTCGCTATGGATGATTGCTACGGGGCACAGATTTGGAGTAGACGATCCTGATTTTCTATTCATGATTGATAGCTTCATAAAGTAAAATTTACATAATACTCACATTCATATCAACGTCATATTAACAAAGAGAATTGTGGGCTTTGAAGTGTTTAACTTTTAATAGCAACATGCAAAAACTAGAGCTCACAGGACTGGTCTACTTCTTCCCTTGGATTCTCATCAACACTGACATTTTCATTAAAGGATTTTGGAACAATTTCCTTCGAACAAGGGACCGGATCCAAGGTCTTGTAAAGAGCTACATAGAGGAACACAAGAAGACTTACGATCCTGATGAAATCAGGGATTTAATTGACGCCATGATAGCCAAATGGAAATCGACAAGCGATCCAAAATCAAGTTTTTATAAAGATGAAGGAGGTATGAGCTTTCGATACTTGTATTCCATCAATTTATCCATGTAAATCATTTGAAATATTTTGTTATCAGAGCTAAACATGCTTCTCAGCGTAGTCGACTTATTTCTCGCCGGTGCTGAAACAACAAGCAGTACTCTCCAATGGGCAATGCTCTACATGATAAGCTTTCCAGATATTCAAGCGAAAGTTCAGCAGGAAATTGATACTGTGATTGGATCTACAAGAGTGCCTACATTAGAAGATCGACCGAAGTATGTTATCCTATTTAACAAAAATTAAGCATGCAAAATTTAAGTTTAAAGATATAAATCGTGATTTGTCAGCATGCTATATCTGGAAGCAACACTGAACGAAGTGCACCGATACTGTTCCCTAGTACCATGTGCAGTATTTCATTCCACGTTGGAAGACACAGGTAAATTCTGCTTGCAAAATCCTTCTCACGGGTTCATTTAAGTTTTATCCAATCTGCTTTCGACAGAATTCGCTGGCTATACAATTCCAAAGGATTCGGTCATTCTTGCCAACTTACGCGATGCCCATTACGACAAAGGTTACTGGGGCGATCCGGAGGTCTTCAGACCAGAACGGTTTATCGATGAAACCGGAACAAAGCTTGTTCGCCATGATGCATTCATGCCGTTTTCAGCAGGAAAAAGGACATGTTTAGGGGACCAGCTTGCAAGGGACAGTCTGTTCATATTTTTTACTTGTATAATGCAAAAGTTTAGCATAAAAAAGGATCCTGCACAAGGCAATCTTTCTTTAGAACCAAACGCACCAACATTAATTGTAGCTCCTAAATCTTTTAATATTATCGTGACAGCCAGAAACGAATAATAATTAAAAGTCAGTTAAGTTGTAGTCAAAAGATCAACCTTTAATTTTCGCGAAAAGGTTTCGGTGGCATTATGTTTACATCCGTTATAATTATGGAATATGTTTAGCATATTTATCGCCAATAAATATTAACTTATACACACAACACAAAAAATTGCACAAAGACAATTTGGCTTACAAAGTTTCAGTAGAAATCGAGATTTCTTTAACAAATACGTTTGAAAACTGTATAATATCTTTAAATGTAACAAAAAAACACAACGAAACACAACTTGGTAGACGTCTTCACAATCAAATAGGAGCTTGCATAAAATTACCATATCTAATACTATAAAAGCTCTACAAAATCAATTTAATTGCTACAATATAAATCTAAACATAACTAATTTACAACAGATTTTTAAAGATCATTTCTTTCATGCATTTTTCGTAAACATTTCGACTAGGGACAGTCATTATATTATAAATTTTGAATTTATGGCAAGTGACGAAGTCTCGAGCTCGATATGTAACTAACCTAACAACCTAACTATCGTAGTGGCATTTGAGACGGACATTCATATTGTCTTTTGATTTTAACTGTGCGTTTCTAATCATTAAATTTTCCAAGGCAATGGGCGGAGAACAAAAGCACTTGAATTTTTGCTTTGGACAACAGTACCAGCGAGATTTCAATATCACAGCATCTAACAACATTATGTGCAGTATTTCAAAAGCTTTTATGCTTTTAAACAAGCCTTACTTCATATTTTCTAACATATAAAAGACACCAGTATCGTCAACGGTTATAACTTTATTGAATGAATTGTCGGATGCAAAGTTTTGTGCGAAGTTACCCCGAAAACTAAACTGTTGGAGTAGTTCTCTCTTTCCTTGTCTGCCGATTTTACTTCCTGAAGGAATTTCCAGAGAAAGACGGTTATTTTTGCTAGGCGACTCACCGGATCGACGGCGACGACGTTCGGACATAAAACTTGTTCGCCTTTGCTTCTCCTCCGGTCGCTCTAACGACCAGAAGACAAGTTTGTCTCCACATGTTACAAGCCACTGGGAGTTGGCAACAGTCAATGGTGAAAACTGAATTTTCCGGACCCATGATTTGTGAAGAATAAGATCCTTCTCTTCTTGGAAGTTGTCGCTCTCAATTTTCCAGATCTATACAAACAGCATATAAACGTTAACTATCAATCTGTCTAATAAATGTTTTATAAGACATGATGTGAATTACCGTTACAAGTCCGTTGTCATGACCAACTGCAAGTTTGTTTCCAAACGCATCGAACGCTAATGACCTTACTGGAGAGCGATGGTTACAATTTAAAATTTTCAGGCCAAGGATTCCCACTTCTTTGTCTAAATACATCAAAACAATCCCATCTTCTGTAGTTCCTAATCCCATTTGTGTCCCATCAGTCGTTACTTCAGAACATGTTATGTGCTTCGTGTTTCCAGGCAGCGGAATATGTTGGAACTGACGATCTTCATCGAATTCTGGGTCAAACATCTGAAAAACGCAAGGATTGGTCTCAAAAACCACTACGTAATTATGTATAAATATCACCCAAACGCTTAAAAGTACCAACACACCTTCACTGATCCATCCTCGGAACAAACTACAAAAATGTTGCATTGGAATGGGAAATGAACACCACAGATTGGAAAGTTTGAGAACGCCATGCGCTTAATCAGCATGAAATTCACGAAGACCTGAAATAAATAAAAAAAAACATACGCAACCAATTAAAATATATCCGTTACGTACTATAGGAAGAATAATATGACATAGTTGACAGTGACACTTACCATAACACATCCGTCAGTAGACCCAGTGACAAGATATTTTCCAGATTGATCTACTTGCAGTACAGATACGCGTAGATTATGCTCTCCAATCTGTTTAATATCGAAATCTCCTTTCTTTTCGGGCATTCCTCCAACAGAGGATGAAGCGTGGAGTGGAATCAATATACGATGAAGTCTCCCGATGGAGGTGCCTACGATCACAAACTGATTTGAAGACGTGTATGGCGACAATGTAACAGCGGTGACATCATAGTCAAAAGGCTTTGTTTCGTAAAGGCGCTTGTAATCTCGATAAATCTAAAATATAAACACATTTGGTATTAATTACAGAATAATCAACGGATCAACATATGATTACTAATTGGCTACAATTCTAACCTGAACTGTATTCCTATCTGATACAAAAGCTGATATAAAGTGTCCTTTGTGAGGACCGCTTAAATGATAGCCTGAAGTGAATTTTGAGTGTTTGGCAGGTTCTTTGGTTCCACGTTCTTCCTCCTCAATATCCCATACCATCACACAGTGGTCTTCACTCCCCGACAGGAGTGTGCACATATCAACAGCAGAGAAATCCAAACAAGTTACCCATCCATTATGACTTGTAAAACTTCCAAGAAACTTTTTTCCACTGAGTTCCCACAAAACTATTTTATGATCGGAAGTTCCACACGCGAGTAAATATTTGCCCTGGTTGTTGACTAACGCTGCACAAAGATAATTGCCATTGCCTTTCTTCGGAAGCACTGTTTCACGAATGGCTGTTATTGTAACGTTTCCATCATCTATTTGTACTTTAATTGGAGCAGATGACGGCATACAATCTGACTTAGATCCAGGAGACCTACCACCTGACATTGTACTCATTTGGGAATCTGTTGATGTTATAGATGCCGTCATTATGTCCAGAGGAGTGAGTAAATTTGGGTTACCGGACAATGCAAGTTCTAATTTTCCATTATGTAGAAGATGCGGAGGGACACATCGGGACGGACTGAGGCTACGACTCCGGAACGATTTACTTTTGGGGTAGTTTTTGACAACTTTCCACAGGCCGATGTCATTTTCACAGATCGAACAAAATCGATCTACACTTAGAAAAATAAGATCGACGATCCTCATGGTGTGACCTTCAACAGAGCTATACACGGTGGATCTTTGGGGAGATAACAAGACGAGTTGATTTTCTGCAGAACAGATTAAATACGATGGATACTTTTCAGGAGGGACTCGGCATAACTGATATGTCAGATCTGGAAATGCATCAAAGTAGGGGGATATTTTGAACACGACTGAGCCATTGGATGTATCCCACACTAGAATTTCGTTTAAAGATGTTGAAACAACAGTACTTCCATCTGTGGCAAACTCTGCGTTTGTCACCGAGGCTGTATGGAACTCAAAAGTGAAGAAGCTGTCGTCTCTCTTATGTTCAAAGCTCCAGTGATCTGGTCTCAGTTTTGGCGAAGGAGAGGTTCCCAATAATCGGCCACTTTTTAGCTCCACAGATAGCCTTTCTACTTCGTCCAAGACTACTTGCAAATCCCACATTTTGCAGGTTTTATCTGTTGATCCGGATAAAAAAACTAAATGTTTTTTGCCTGATGATCCATTCTGCACCAAACCATTCTTCATTTGAGACGGACTTAAATACGCTGCCTGAAGGGAATTAACAGTGTCCGTGTGTCCAAAGAAAATATGGCAAACAGCAGAAGATTCTAGATCGCACAGTTGTATAGTTCCGTTGTGTAACCCAGCTATAAAATGATTTCCTCCAGAACCAACAAACTTAGCACACACTACATGGTCACTACATAAAACTGTGCTTTCCGGGTGTTTCCACATCCCTGTTTTGGCATTCCTGCATATAGCATTCAAACATTCAATAAAATTATTACATACGACTACAAGAAAATACAATGGATAACAGTTCTTGATCAAACTTACGTCCACTCAATATATAGTCGATTTGGAGCCGACTTCGCCAATTTTTTCGCTTGATCGTGCACCCGAGTAAGATAAGGTGCCTGCAAAGCAACCTGAATTATATCTACATCCATTTGATTGTATATCTTGTGGCCTTCCAGTTGAGCGAATGTCTGAATTTCTTCAACCAGCTTTAGCCTTTCCTCTTTCTGAAATCAACAGTGTGACAAGATGAATTCGTTAATTAGTTTCTCGGATGCCAGTAATTTAATTTCTCTACAGTATGTTGTACTTACGTCACAAACAATAAAGTCGAAGTACTTCTTAATATCAACTAGTAAATCCGCAGGACCTGTAACTCTAATCTTCTCTCCGATGAACTGCAAGTCGAGGTAAATACTCGGAAAAAAGTGACGTGCACCCGCTTTATAAATGTGGTAACCAAGATAAAAGTAAATGTAGCCATCATCCGGAAGTTTATGAAACTGTCTTCCACACAAGTCTGAATATCTCTCCAACAGTCTCTCATGGAGATCCTTTTCGTTTCTTGAGTCCTGAAGAATCTGGTACTTCAGATAGTCCAACTGGAGATCATGAACTGAATAGTAGTAAGTCTTTTTAATAGAATCGTACTCCTCCACTGCTAAACTCTTTCTGACAAGATCCTTCATAATATCTTCTACCTCGCACCGTTTCAAATTCCACAACGTCATCAAAACCGCAGTCGGGATTCCAACGTCGTCTTGGAACAACGCAAAATCCGAGTAATATTCACGGTATTTATCACTTAAACTTTCTATACTTAGCGAAATCGCATCGACAATGCTCTCATGCTCATAATTCCTCGCTTTCCTCATCTTTGAGTATTTTCTCTTCGTCAGCGACTCCAGATAATATTCCCAACGGCCAGCGTCAGCAATTTGGTGATCTTGCATAAGGCAAGATATGAGCGAGATCACCATCGGACTTCCTTTACACTCGCAGTGAATTTCGTAAGCTTCTTTGGGCAAAGACTCGGGGTCCTTTACACGAAGGGCTTGAGCAAATAAACGCATGGATTCTTCCTTGTTGAAGCCTTCTCCTACTTTGAAATATTTGACGCGACCGTTCACGACATCCATGACAGCTAGATCACGCGTTGTAACTAGGGTACGGCAACCCAAGTCAAAATAGCGTATAACTTCGGCTCTCCAAACATCATCGAGCACCTGCCGGAAGGATATTTCAAAGGTAAAGCAAGGAAGATACCAAGATTTACTTTTTAACCATTGTTTTTAAAGTTTTACCAGCAAAGAGTCAGGCCGACGCATAAAAGCAGTGCGGAGAATGTCGACACCATGTTCAATAGAGTTTGGAGCCTTTGATTCGCCAAGCTTGTCACACAGTATCCTCATCTACAATGGACATCAGACAAACATATTACAATTAAAATTAAAACTAAGAAATAAATAAACAACTTACATATTCATCATCCGATTATAATATTTACCTTAGCTAGCAAGGCGTCCTTTGATTCACTGCATTCTTTCCCGATAGCCAGCCAAAATACTCCATCCTGGAAATTCGCTGACACGATACTCTCGTCGCTTACAGCTTGAATTGCTAACACAGTTTTACCACTTCCTGCCATACCACAGATAACCAGGTATTGATTCCTTTTGATAATTTCCATCTCTTGACGTATATTCTTGAGTAATTCCTCTCGTTCAACGGCCACCGCAGGTAGACAAGGAACGCCCCCCGCTTCCAGTAAACTTTTAACTTTCTTTCCTCCATATTGTACCACAGACAAAATGGAAGGTCCTTCCTTTTGGAACTCGGGACTAATACACCCAAAGTTTAAGGCCCGTTTGAACCCCGCCTCAAAGTCGTGAGTTAGCACACTCGCATCTGGAACGTCTTCGGTCAATTGTCTATACAACCAGTCATATTTATCACGCAGTGCTTCAATAAAAACTGGAATGATGTCTGCATTTATCGTCACGGATTGCCTTATCCTCCAAGATAGTCAGCAATCTACCCGCTTTATCTTCACAAGATTTCTAAAATTTGAAAAAACTTTTTTTAAACATTGTTTTTACAAGAGTTGCATACAATTTACCTATTATTCAAGTAAGTTCAACCCACCTCGTGGTCAATCCTCTGCTTATCTGCATGACTAATCACAAACTTTGATAACAAATCAGGAATAACATCGTTCACATCCAAATCCGAAATAATCGACTTCTTCGACTTTCCTAACAACTTAATTTGTCGAAATACTTCTCTATCGTCAGTATTCGACATTTTAACCAATCTTTTTCAACCGTTTCTCTCCTTAATATATAATCCCCTCTTTGTTTACCCACAATGCAGGCACACCAACAACTGCTGAGCATATTTAACTATCTTTTCTTTAAACTTCAGACAACTCTCCTCCTTCAATTAAACTTGAGCAAACTTCATTTTCAACTTAATTTCCTACAAATCACATCGAAATTCAGTCGTTCTTGTTCCCTCCCAGTTCTATGAATGCTTGAGCCAAAAACGCTCCAGATTTTTGCACGTAGTCAGCCAAATTCGCAAGAAATGGAATAGTTTTGAACGAAAAATTCATTAAAAAGTAAATACATCAACACTTGACATGTGCAGGAATAAGAGAAAAACAGAACCGTATAGCCACCTGTGTGTTGATTCCCATCAGATGTCATTCATGTGCATTTTTAATGTGTGTTTACACTCCGTATCCGTCAATGCTAATCCTTGGTGTAAAAAACAACAGTGGACTTTCGTTTAAAAATGAAAGATTTTCTTTGTATGAGTAACCAACTTCTTAGGAAAAACGACTTCTTACCAAGAAAAACAAAATGACCCGCTGGAAGCAAGGGGCCGAATGGCAAGTTGGAACCTGGTACCGTTACAGCCGTTATAAAAAAAAATATATATATCGGGGATTAGTCATCCTAATATTATCATGATTTGTCAACATAACAAATTCATTGTTTTTTTTTCTTTGAGTTTGTATTGATGTCGATATGATGTTATCATAAGAATTTTCNAATATTATCATGATTTGTCAACATAACAAATTCATTGTTTTTTTTTCTTTGAGTTTGTATTGATGTCGATATGATGTTATCATAAAAATTTTCCAGACAATTGTCTGGCAATAAATGTGACGGATAACAATGAATATTTGGTTAGAGTCCATTCTACCCTATCATTGTTTATATTTCATAGCTTCTGCAGAAAGCACTTACGACGAGTTTTATGACAAAGGTGATGGAGAGCGAGAGCCCACTTGCTAAATCGGAATTATATTTTATGGCGATTAGTGATGGTTTGTAGAGAGCTGCGGGTGAAAGTACAGAAAACCAAAAAAAGGAAGTAATGTGGGTGAAAATTCACCCGAACTTGGTATCGCTCATATCAAATGAATGCTCATGTGGCTTGCCTCGCTGTGTAGGTAGATCGAAAGAAAAAGTTAAACACATGCATTCGTCATGTTTGTTTGCATGAAAGAAAATCATTACAAGAGAAAGTTGAGCTGAATCAAAGAATGACTTTCACTGCGAAAAAATAGGGTCTATTGACAGACAGACCGACTTTTTGATCAATTCTCCGTAATGTAACTAATGATCTCGTGTTCAATGGATCACAAATCATAATTCACTGAATGTAAAAATGATGATGAAAGGAAATTGATTTGTGTTATTGCAATTTATGTAATATATAAAACTAAAACATACTATTGCAAGTACATATGCATTTATTAAGTGATAAATAAAAGCTTGTATAATTTCATACCGTTAACTGAAGAATAAATAAAATAGGCAAAATCTAAGAATTGTGTCTTTCTAATTTAAGCGTACTCGAAAAAGAGATGTTCGTACAAGTGCATTTACCAGAAGAGAACAATGAAAACGTACGTCTCTTAGACAATTTATCCTCAATGCATTTTTTCGCTGGACTCACTCGATCGATGGTGTTCGAATTTGAAAAAACGCACACTCAAACCGAAAAAACAATTGTTTATGCAGCGTTTTGCGGCGTTTCCTACAACAATTTTCTCGGCGAAAGCATTTTATGCTAATTAGCAGTTTCGAGATTCTCTTATTTGCGAACGCTTGTTTTTCGAGTGCATTGAGTAACTAATAAAAACAACACGAAAAAAAACACGTCTCTTTGGCAACCGCTTGGCTAAAAGCGTTGTTTTCCAGACTCATTCACTCGAATTGGAACACACGCACCACTCGAACCGATGTAAACAATTGTGTATGCTTTTGTGAAGTCCTTTTGCCCTAAAAGTATCGCCGCGACTAGCCGAACGCCGATTTTGTCTCATTCGCTAACAATTCCTACTAGACTACTTACTAGTAAACGGCTCGTTTCCGGGTGTACATTTTTGGAAAGAACCTGAGCTTTTAATCTTAATTGTGAAAGCGTTTAAACTTTTGGATTTCGACAGAGGACGTCGAAGAGGTTGGTCAACCTAAGTTGTGTTGGGAGCCAGGGAGAGTGACAAAAACCAGTTAGTTTAGAAATCAGATCAGCGTAGTGTCAAGTAAAGACAAGTATTTTTCTGTCAGGTATCTAAATTGGTAAATGTGACTAGATTTCTAAAGTGGGACTGAAAGTAGGAAGTAAATAATTGAAGTATTTATATTTAAATTAACAGTTTTGGGGGGAGCGTAAGTAAGAAGACATCATGGACGTAAGGGATGTTCCTGGAACAAGCTCTGGAGCTGGGGGCGAAGACCATCGGGCGGAGTTCAACTCGGCATATGCTCATTTAGAACAGACCATTAGGAATTTCAGTAAGGAGAAGACATGTTATGAGCAGACAATTGACGGCCTTCGTAATCAACTGAAGATGGCGAACGAAAATGTCAGAAGCTTAGTGATCCGCAATGAAACCGTGCTTGGAGAGAACAAAATGCTGCACAATGTCCAAGAAGAACATGAAAGCCAACGGTACCAGTTAGAGAATTTGTAAGTGAAGACAGTTTAGCTTGTCGTC
>JAAXOA010000197.1:0-30470 GCA_036561885.1 Salina celebensis | reverse complement strand
TGCACTTCATCCATATCTGACTCATCGTCATCGCTCTGAGCCGCTTTCAAAGCGGCTAATCTGTCTCTCGTCATCTTGGCTTTTAGTTACTCCCCTGGGGCTCTCACTAACTAATTATTTATTCGTATTTCTAAAAATAAATTGCACTTCACTTCACCACTTTCGATTTTATTCCTTCTCCGTTTTCTCTTTCAACTATTGCTTTTTTCACTTTCACTCATGCGCACAACCACTACTTGCCAAACTCATTACATAAGTAGTTGAAGTCCCGATAATTTGTTTTACTTCCGGTTTTACAGGCACGGGAATCCAAGCCTGCTCTCTGCTTCTCGATCACAACCACTAAATCTAACTAACTGATTATTGCTCACGCTGCCGGTATTGCAATCGTAATTATTACTATTGGAAAGGAAAGGTAGTCGTGTTGAAATCAGATGTGGTGGAAAGGCAATAGGTGCACTTGAGGGAACTCCAAAAGTGGTCCTAAAACATTCACAATGACTGCTGCTGTTGCTCCAATTTCCGCACCAATTTGTCTTTTCATTCATTATACAACTTTTACTCCGCTTTCCCCACCGTCATTCAGATTTCAAGTTGTGTATGTTATGAGTATACTTTACTCAACAAACAAGGAGAACCTACAAATGCCAAATAAACAAATCAATTCTCTTACTTTCACTCTTACTGTTTTCAATTAGCACCAAGTGGCCTCTCAAAAACGATATCAATTGCACGCCGACCTTTAAACACTAAAAAAGCGTGCGCGTACTATTGACCCTCGTCATTTTCATTAAGACTAAATATTATGATGCTACTTATTCCTCTATTTCTCCATTATCTTACTCACCTTTTCCATCTTTTTCTCTTTTCACTTTCACACTTTTTATATTATTATTATTACTGCTTCCATATGTACCTCACTCACACTTTTTTTCTCCTTTAACATTCAGCTTATGTTGAGTTCACACATACACTCACTCATCAATAATGGTATTAACTATAACATCAATAATATTCAGTGTTGGTAGAACCCAAAAAGGAAAAGAGAAAAAATAATAGTATAAGCTGCAGCAGTAATAGTTTTAGTGATACTCAGTATTTCTTGTATTTAATACCTTAACATTTTCAGTTGGCAGTATCAGTATCTATTTAGTTGGTAAGTAGAGTAGCATTATAATAACAAGTTGCACATCGTGTCAAGTAATATAAAAAAGGCAACAGACTTTTTTTTCTTCTTTTTTTCCACTTATTCTCTTTCTCGTTTTTTTCTATTATTTCTTTTTACACAGAAAATAATATCATTTACCACCACCACCACCGCCACTACTACTGCTAAAACACTAGTCTTGTATACATATCTGTCTATAAGAATAAAAAAAGACGAAAAATGTAAGATGAATATCGAGATATTTAGTTTGTGTTAGATTCCTGGTGTTATACTAGTGTTATCATCATGATCATCGTTTTTTTTTCTCTTGCTACTTTCACTTGCTTTCTTTTTCTTATACACTTTCCGATCAGCAGACATAGTGAGAGACAGGCAAAAAGGCAGGGCAGCACTACTCGCAGATCAGCCATGTAGGAAACTCATGCTAGCTTTATACAATTTTTTTGTGCCATTCTGGCCACCAGAGAAAGGAGGGGAAGCTCCCATGATGATGAGAATGACGAGGGTGTCCATGCAGTAGCTCTATATAAAGAAATAATATTATATGTTGAGCCACTTGCTACCGCCGCCGCCACATATGCATTACAATTCGACATTGCATTTTGATGCTTTAAAAGGAACAAGTCGACATTTTGCAAACCGTTGCCGTTCAGCCTTGTAAAAAAATTACACGCTGGGAGCGAGTTAAAACATAAATGGGAGAGAATGACTGGTACCAGTGGCGTGCCTTCACCAACCACTAAACAACTGGTATGCCACCACTATCCCATCATATATTTTGATCAACCACAAAACTTATTGTTCTTTTTTTCCTTTTTTGTATGCAGTTTTTATTAAAGAAAACAAAAAGTAAGGACATATCGTCGTAGTCACAAAAAACGGCATTGATTACGTTTGACTTGAGATGTAAATATATTTGCGGGCTGGGAGTTAATGGGTATGAGTTGTGTGGGGTAGCATTAGGTAGAGAAAGTACTCAGACGATGCGGCCATAGAGATATAAAACTATCATCACCAGTCTGTTGACAAGCGCGACATGAGTTACATTTCCTATCGTTTTTTCACGTTCGGTTGTCTTTCACTAAGAAAGGCATAAGGTGCTTGACTTTATCGAAAGATATCACGGGCATTGTCATCCAAACATGAGAGAAAAGTTGAGACGAACATTATTATTAGGAGAGCAAAGGGCAAACACCATTATCTTGAAAAATTAGTTTACTTTGGGAATAAAATATGTGCATTTCCAGCGCAAGGGTCACTATCATTCAATAAACAAACTCAAATAGGTACTAAATGTATGTACATGTTTATGTGCGTGAGGGAAAAAGATCTGCGATAAAAAAAGCTCCTAGAATCTCTCTCTTGTTTTTGTAGTTCAACAAACATTATAATAACAAATATGATTGTGGAAAATCGCTGCTATAAAAAATACCTAGCTAGTAAGACCAGATATTATGATACTTTCTACATGTGCGAACATACATTTCACTTACAATTATGAAACTTGGTACATGTGTATGAAAGAAAGCAAGTAGGTGTGTTCCATGATCATTTTATCGTGTGCTGCAATGCGACTAAAAGATTTCAACTGGAGACACTCTGCCGCCATGGGCTCGGATGGCCAGTGACCCATTCGGATGGAAACCGAGCGACGAGCCGAGAAAAAAAAATTGCACTGGGTATGCCAGCTCTCAGTTATGTATGTATAATGCATAAAAGAAAGACGGCCAAACAATCCACCAACCTACACACCATACCTACCAGTTTCACTGATGAGGATAATAAGCAAGCAAGCAAACTTGAAAAAAGCAAAAGGAAACCCACCCTTGCTCTCTCGTCTCCCTCTCTTCTATATTCATCCAGTGAAGCCATGAAAAAACTATTTTTTTCTATCAATCGATTTACACAGTAGCATGTACCCTATAAGGTTTCTCCTAAGCTGGCATGGTAAAAAGAGAAAGTTTTTATTTTAAACCTGCCAACAATGAAAGTTGTTTGCATTCTTCTCATGTTCACGCAACATACACAAGCAGGATTCCCTATGAAAATTTACAAAAAGTTTGCGTACACTCTAATGGAAAATGTACATTTAAATATAGAGTTTTTTTCCTTTCTTTTTCAGCCAAGATCCTAAGTTATTTTTTTAGATGTGTACCAACGGGAATTCCAAAATTAGGTATATGGAGCATGCTACAACACACACACTGACACTGTTATTATTTACAGAGGAGCTCACACATACTTTTCTACAAGTTGAGTGTGTGTGTACATAGCAAAGAGGGAAATAGCCTTCCAGCAACGAAAATTGTTTCACTCGAAATTATAGCAAGGAGCTAAAATAAGCTCTTGAGCAAACCATCCCGCAAACTCACACTTTCAATCTGAACAAGACTGACTTGTGGAGTAGAACAAAAAACGGTAGTATTTTTTTTAGTTTTCCACTTTCTATCATGCTTGAGGGATTGCTATTGAAATAGCTTAAAGATGAATTTATATGTAACCCTTTTTTCTACATTATTTCCTCCTGTCAGAAGCTTCAACTGGATATGCCGTGTATATCCTTACTCCTTACGTTTGCTGAAAAAGATGACTCCATTTTTTCCCTGCTTTTCCTTGCAATTTCCTCAAAGTCAGTGTGATACTCTGAAAAAGAAAGCGTATATAACACGATTCTTGCTTCCGAGGTTGCTTTAGTCTCGCACACACTATGTACATTAAAGCTGTCTGTCTGTCTTACCCCTTCCGCTAAAAAATATTAGTCAGACGAAAACTTTTGTTGTTTAGATGTTCCCCTTTTTTGGCACCGTGTAGGATAGTTTGGCAACAGAGAAACTGAGCACTACAAAGGGCTTGCCATCCCCACGCATTTTTAGGGCTCTGTTAATTCCAGAGAAAACGGCGAAAGCAGGTAGAGGATATTTCAGAACACTGCTTTTCTAGACACTAAAAAAAGTTGTGAAATTATATAGTACTTTTTTAAATGCTCCTCAGTAAGCTTTGGAAGGCTGCTTATGGGGTTTTAGCGCTTCCCAGTTGGAAAACCGTTTTACTCGCTAGGAACTTGCGATGTTGCGATTAATGATGATGATAATGGGAGAAAACTACATGGGACATTTTTCTACATAGGTGTGTGTGCTTTCCCGACAAAAAATAATCCAAGCGTTGGCCGGTGCCTAGGGTTCCATTGTCCTAAGTAAAGCTACCAAAGAGGAAATCACTTTGTTCATGTTTCTCCATGTTCTCTCTAGAATAACACTATGACATGGGATTGGTGGGAGCAATAACGATGATAATTATTACGACACGAGATACTAGAAAAGAAATACGGAATGGATTTGACTGTCTAGAATGACATTCCTACTTTCCCAGAGCTTAACTTCATATCCAGGTAGTTTCCAAGGAGAGTTTTCTAGACTGGAATCTATGTCCCTCTATACTTTTTATTGTCTCTCCTGCTAAATGGGTTAGAGTAACTGTTCAGTTTTCCTCATTCATCTTTTCATCCTCATTCGTTTCTTGTGAAGCTGATCGGAAAATATGAAGAGAAAAAATTCTTTACTGAAAGACTCTCATCAAATGAAGAATGATATCAGATTACACCAGCATTGTCGAGACAAGGTAGCTACGAGATGAAGAGCAAGCTACTTAGCCGAAACTACTTCACCTAATGTACTACACTAGTCTTAATCTGTCCAACAAATCAAAATTAATTTTCTTTTGTGTGTACTTGCTGCTAGAAGTAGTCCTTGCTCATATTTTCCTCTTTTTGTATTATTTACTTTTCAACTTTCATTTCTATTATTAGACATCATTAAAAATAGACATAATGTGGAGCACGTGTGGCTAAACTATATACTTTTCCTCCTGTATATTATTTTTTTTCTTGGATAAGATAAGAGAAAATGCTACAAGTCGACATTTTGTGTTAACGCTACAGATCATCCAACCATTATAGCCACTTTTGAATAGGGAAAGCCTCTCAAAAACGATTTTTATGTGTGTAGGTAATATGCTTGAAATTGTATATCGTGACTGAAACAGGAGGACTGAGGCTATCCAAAGAAGTTTCTCCACACAGTCGTTTCCTATCCATTTCCCTCTAAAATACTTCACCAAAAAGGCTTCCCTTCAACAGGCAGATCCATCTGTGTATACCACGTATTACGTGGGTACTTCCTTATGACCGGTTCAATTTATATTCAAGAAAAAAAATTGTATTACGAAGTACCCTAAAAGTGTATCACCCTCACCGAATAAAAAAAATGTATTCATGCACGTAGCACTCGGAAATTGCAAGCCATTACCATTTACCATTCGCCAATGGCGGAATATTATTATGTAATATGCTGAAACACACTTTCATCCAGATATTGTTGGAAAAGCATAAGGTTGGTTGTTTTTTAGTATTAAACTTAAACCCTTTGAGAGTTTTATTTAGGAAGAACAAGGAAAAGAAAGAATGGGTGCGAGTCAGATCGAAAGAGAAAAATCATTTATTTTCATCTTTTTTTCGCTTTTACACAATCTGCTGCAAGAAAAAAATCTGAACAGCGACAAGAGCAAAAAATAACATACTGTTCGCTCTAGTAAAGTAAAAGTAAAAGAGAAAAAAAGTGACGGTATCCTAACCAGAAGAGGGAATCCAGTAAAGCCCATAGCTTTTCGGCAGCTTAGAACTTTTCTTTGGACAGATGAAGCCGAGCAGTCTTAAAGGCCCACACACTCTGTGAATACAAGAAATAAACAAGAAGATCAAATAGAAAGCGGAACAGAAGAGTCTAAAATAGCAAATGGACTTGTAGACAGCTTGCTGTCTAAAATAGACCTTTTTTCTCTTTTGAATATAGAAATATAAATACAAATAACATATCATCTTAGAATATTCTGTCATAAAAATTGCGAAAAAAACATTATTTTGCATGAAAAATTGTAGCTTCCAAGCTTTCGTTTTATTGCATAATATTATTTGTCGCCGACTTTTTGTCGTTATTTTCTGTCATAAAAATTGCGAAAAAACATTATTTTGCATGAAAAATTGTAGCTTCCAAGCTTTCGTTTTATTGCATAATATTATTTGTCGCCGACTTTTTGTCGTTATTTTCCCATTACGCAAAAAAACATGCTTACATTGAGGAAGCTATCAAGGCAAAAAAACTATTTTTCTTTGTTGGCACACGCAGTACAAATCTGGCTAGAGCCATTTTATATCATTTATTTATCTGTTTGAGTATCCCTATAGGAGCTTCATAAGCTGGTGGAGAATGATCCAGATTTTTGTTGCGGCTTAAACAGCTCTTCCCGTTTCATCACTATGAGCGTCTCTTTTAGTAGCAAAAGTCATGCCCCGGCAAGAACATCAGAGAATTGATAACTTTCACGAAGTTGAGTGAGTACACAAGGTTCCGGTTGATTAGACAGCTATTGTATTACATACACATCACTATCTCCGTGACAAAGAAAAAACTACAAGAGCCAAAACGTTTGAGCAATGCCAAAGGCTACTGTTTCTTACAGGATATACAAGTGTGGAAATGGCGAACATGATGTTTATTGTAAATTACGCGATAAAAAATATATATACAAAGGATTAATGTAATACTCCCGTAGAAACATGATCGTCATCGTCATCACTGGGTTTTCCTTAGTTTTATAGACACATTTTCTCCTTTCTTTTCTTAGATCCAAACTGTGACGTTTATAAAAGCATAGTTTGTTATGGAAGAAAGATACGTGAAAGGTTGCGTTTGTGTTTTCATCCTCCTCCACTCCATCGCCAACTCCACCCAGTTTTTGTTCCTTTTTTCGTTTCACTTCCCATCCCATCCTCCGCATAGTGACTCTTACCGCTTTTCCTTGTTGTTGCTCTTTATTACAAACAGGGTAAACGAGTTGAATTGAATCAAGTGAGTCTCTCTTTCATGTCTGTCTGTGGGATGCCTATATATAGAACTGTGTGGGAACCGTATAGTGTTCCAGATTTCCCAGAGAGAAATGGAGAAGGCTGGGCCACTTAACCAAACAGGGATAATTGTATAACTAGGTAATAACCTTGACTGCGTGCTTGTTTATATATAGAACTGTGTGGGAACCGTATAGTGTTCCAGATTTCCCAGAGAGAAATGGAGAAGGCTGGGCCACTTAACCAAACAGGGATAATTGTATAACTAGGTAATAACCTTGACTGTGTGCTTGTGATGATCGTAGCTATGATATATTACCGGATGTTCTATATAACATTAGTTTTTCTTCCAAGCTTTTTACTTGGGTAAATGACAAACATAGCGTTTTAGCTGTTTGAAGATTGCACAGCAATTAACACTGTTGTCGGGAGGGAGAAAGATTAAGAATGATTACATTTGTGGGCACGAGGATATTTAGTATTTGAATGTAGAAGAGTTTTCAAGGGGACCACGGGCAAACATGGCTTGGGTTTGGCCACTACACATATATTTTTCTGCAAACTCATTCGTTTCTCAATGAGAAAGTTGAGTGGAATGCGACTGTCATTCATTTTCTAAAGCTGGTGTTAAGGAAGGAGACAGAGAAAAAAACCCAAGTTTTTTAAGCTGTAAATTTGTCACTAGATGTGTGCACGTTGGACAAGCAGAAAGAAAGCGAAACAAGCTGTTATAATGATGTTGATAATAATGATGCCACGCTGAGTTGTGGGATGGTTTCTTGTTGATGTTCGTGGAGAGTCTCTTGGTGAAAGTAAAAAAAAGGAAGAGTAAAAGAAAGTGGAGTGAGTCGTCAAGGGAGAAAGCTGATGAAGAGATATTTTTGGCAGCAAGGACAGTGACTGGAGAGTGGATGCAAAAATGGGAAGAGAATAGAGAGACGATGAGTAATTCATTAAGTGCTATGGCCATTGTATGGATAAATGTTATTGTTATGCAGTTTATTCTTATTTCGTGAACGTGGCCACAACTGGAAACGTGTTCATGACTCGAGTCTCTGGCAATCTTGAGCACGATCTTCCTCTTGAGAGTCCTAGGGAAAGTACAGTTTACATATGCATAGGTCTCACAAAAAACCTTTACAATATAAAAAGTGTAGCAGCTGCGTTTGGCTGGTTGCAGTTTCCAATCTAACAAGCTCAAGGGAAATAGATAAACTCACTACAGGAACGTCATTTTTTACAGAAAGTGAAGAAAATAAAAGAGAGTTCATATGGTGAAAGCAACTAATAAGCCATTAGCACCAGTTGGGAAAAAATTGGATATGGAGGCGGTAAGAGATTAGCATGGTTAAAAACATGTAGGGCTACATATCATGCAAAAGTTTGTTGGGCGAGTAGTAAAATTAAAAGGAGTGCACGTCCAGCCATGCTAATCTGTGGGAGGATTTCCACCTGTCGGCAGTAATTTGGTGGAGATAACAGAGTGATCCCCGGGCTCTACTATGGTCTTTCCAGTAGCTCACGTACCACTGGAAAAACGAGCATGTACCGGTACCCTTGCTGTGCAAATTAGACAAAGAAATATGGCCACGGAGTCAACTAAAAAAACTTAGTATAAAAGAACACTGTAATAGGTTTCAATGGATGTTTAAAAAATGTTTATAGGGTTGAGTTAACATCTATTTTGGAAGTAAATTACACAAGAAAAGTAGCACAAATGGGACGCACATTGACTTTACAATTCCAAAAATCGTTGTTTTGTAGGCACACAAATGTGTTAGTGAGTAGCTGTATGGAATACAAATGTCTTTTACCGTTATGATGTATGTATTTTGCATAGCACATTGTAATGATGTGCTTAGCAATTTAAGAAAATTGAATCTTTACAGTTTTATTCGTCGCCAGTCGAGAACCGACAATCAATCCAAATCATATATTAGTACGTAGTTCATATATAAACAGTGTAATTCATTTGGCGTCTATTTTAACTTTTTATGACAAAATTACCAAATAAAATTTGTACTTTAATTCTTAGCATAACCACATATGAACCTGGAAATAAATGAGACTTTCATTGCCCATCATCAACTGCTTATCGGGCAATTTTGTTGTAATCAGACAAATCTGTTGCTTTCTTATTTTCACATTTTCAATTTTGTTTCACAATGCCCCTTACTGAAGATTCCAAAAAATGCCTATGATTTAATTTATATCCAATGCAAAACCCTCGACTGTTGCTACAACTCGGAAAGTTTGCTTCGCTATACATCCTCGTAACTTCAAACAAAGTAATCCGTTTATAAACACGGACTCCTTTGTACCCAATCAACAATGGTTGCATTGACCGTATGCACTTCAGAACCTCGGTTCGATCAGTTTCTTTTGTGGCTTCATTCTTGCATCTTTTATATTTTGACTGCTTTGGTTTCCAATCCTGCCGTTTCCATGACTTTAAAGTTCTAATAGAATACATATGGAATCGTCCTGCTGTCTCCAGCACAAGAATTATTGAACACGATCCGAGTACTAACAAGATTACGGTAGTGGCTCCTTGTATCAATTTCAAGTTTTTGCCAACCAGAAGTAGCGTAGAATTACATAAAATGATCAAAGCAGTGAGAAGCCCTTCTGCGGGCACAATCAAGACTCCATAAACACCTATTAGAATTTTCAAGAGCAATTCAATTTCCCTATAGAACAAGACAACCTGATTAATGCTTGCACGCAGCAAGGGTCGTGTCCAGTAGAAACGTTCTTCTAAACCTGGAGTCAGCTCTCGATGCATCAAAAGAACAAACATTGGAATTGCACTGAATGAATGAACCATGACTAAACTTAACAAAACGGATGCTGAGTAAAAGTGATAGCTATAAAATAAAGAATACACAAGTTTAGGTACTGGCGGAAGATAGTTTGAAAAGAAAGTTGGTAAATGAGGCAACATCCAGCACGCAACTCCTCCGAGAATGCCAACCAGTTGCACGTTCTTATTTGTTAAGTCAATAAATTTATCAAGCAAAACAAGAACGGTGGAGTTTCCAGCGCACAAGCCAGGCTTGAGGTAGTCTTCTGTTGAGAAATCGAACACGAAATTGATTTCAGCACAAATTTAAAAAACAAATTAAACGGTTGGTTTATTGAAAAATACTATTATACCTGAAAGCATCACAGCAAAGCTGTCCAAGAAGGTGTGCGCTAGCGCCACCTCATCTAAATCACGTAGTAAAACAGCACACACTAATAGAACTGAGGTATGGTAAATTAGATTTAATACCAAAAGGCTGATTTCCGCTGTGGAGAAAGTGTCCTTGCTACGACTAGCAAATAAATGGCAAATTAGCTTGTATGATAGTAATGAAACATGAGCCACAGCCCAGAGAATGTGAACTACTGTTAGGCTGACTCTGGAAATGTATCCTTGGAATATTGTTTGATGATGGATACATTCAAACTTGTGTAAGGACGAGCTCCAAGTGAAAGGAATTATACCTAGTGATCCTGCCAATTTGGCGAGTTTCCGGTTCAACACTATGTTCTTGGCAGAAATCATACCTATTACGTTTTACACGACAAGTCAGACCGTCGATGCAGAGAGGAAGCCCACTGCCCACAACATGTGCCAAGGGTGAACACAAATACAAAACTAATTTACTTGTTTGTCCTACTTGTTTACTGCATAATATAGTTTGTTTACCGTTAAATCAGAGAACCAATTTGTTTCAAAATTTAAAAACGTAAGTTTGTGTATTATTTAAAAAAGTAATTTGTTCACACAAATTAAAAAAAATTATGCCAACAATGTTGAAAGTTAAGAGGCTTCCAGGAGCTTCTTTTTAGTCTTGTTCCTTCCACCGAAGTAAAATCCTAATTGGAGCTAAATTTTTGTTTAAACCTCAGAATTTGAAATTGCCGAGTTTTTACTAAAATGTCTGATTTCTCATAGGCGGTCTTCAATTACGCGAATTATATTGTTGTTAACTGTCTGTATTTTGAATCAATTACGAATGAATCGTTATTATAACATTATAAATTATGGGTATGTCAATCTTTCTGTAATATCCTATAATTAGCTAAAGTATAATTATCTTACAATTGTAAACAAATTACTTTCATAAGGACATACAAGCATGAATTTAGGAGATCGTTGTGTACTGTGTACGAATTTCATGAGTAGTTATAAAGCGTTGTCACCGCCCTAAAAGTATTTTTAGCAATACTACGTATAATTTGCAAGATTGCTATTCGGCTAACTTTTCGATATCCGTTAAAATTAAATTTAAGAGGCCGGCATGACTTTAAATATTTCATGATTTCTTTTGTTTTCAATGTTCTATAATGTCCTGTTTTCAACAAACAAACCCTCCTCCACATTGCAAGCGTTTTTCTTGAATCCAAATCAAATCTTCCACCGATTTCAAAGATAACTACTAAACAGACAACAGCTATTAGCCATCCTACAAATAGCATCGAAACATACACAGGCTTTCACCCTCCTCCAGAAAACAATCAGGCCTGAGCTGTACACTGTGATTCCAGCTGTAAGAATTGCTTCTGCCGGTAAAAATATGCTTCCATAAAACTTCCAATAGATACACAATAAAAGTTCAACCTGCCGGTAGAGCAATAAACCGGAAATCCCTCGGTGGCCTTGAGACACGGATGGCTTGCATTCTTTACGCATTACCCACACAAACATGGGCAATGTTGATAGTCCATGACAAGACACAAAACTGCACAGGTACGCGGAACATATCATGTGGTAACTGAAGAAACCTAAGTAGACAGTTTGAACCAGGTAAAGCATCAGTGATCCTTCAAAGTTTTCTGGTAGCCAACTTGAAAGCAAAATAGGAAATTTTGGCGTAACCCAACATAGAACTCCCCCAATGACAAAATGCGATCTGAGGTGCATGTCAGTGGCGGTGACCAGAATGTCTACAAATTTCAGGTATCTGGGGCGTTTGCAGGTCTTATAATGTTCTGCTGTAAATCTTTCTATAAACAGTTCCATTGAATTTAAAACAGCTAGTGAATCCTCATGCAGCACTCACAATAACTAATGTTTCCAAGAATATTGTACAGAGAAATAAAAATGCTGTTACACATACCACAGTTTCAATGAGAGAATATGGAAATCTATTACGGTTTATGCATAGAAAGAGATGAGCTAACGGGCTGATCAAATGGAGGAAAGTTGACAGCAATTGGAAGTAACAATATGGCAAACGGTGAGGTACTGATTGATAGGTCTCAGTACAGGGATCCCAACGGAACGGTGACGCTCGTAGTTTAGATAGTACCCGTGCATGTTGCCTTGTCAGTTCGATGTTTTTCTCGGAAACCATCACTAAGAACAAGATAAACAATAGGATAGTATTGGAGGTGGAACGGTTTGAAATTTAATGCGGTTTCAAATTAACTACAGCCAGAGCTGTGGGCTGTGGTGTCGGCTTGGTCTAAATGAGAATGATTCAATGACTTTGGGAATGTAAACGGTATGTTTTTCCAGAAAATGACAGGTTTTTCATTCCTTTGGCTAGGACAAATTATGCCACATTAGTATAAACGGTTTATTACGGATTGATCGAAGTTAAATTGCTATTTTTGTACAAAACTGATAGCTAAGACTAGATTTATCATATATTAACAAGAAGTAGGACACAATTTACGGTTCAGTTTAACCAGTTTCAAATCATTTTGTCATAAAACTATTACATCTTCATAAACTACTTCCAATAAACTGCGAATTTTTTGTACCTACCAGAGCCAAATATCCAACAAACATTTACTCAAACCTAAAAGGTAGTTTGCGTCATTCGTTAATAGGTTAATATTTGTGGTTCCAAAAATTATTTTATCCGTCTTCATCTTGACCCCGCCTTGAATGATACTTATGCTTGGGTTTATCTCTTGTACGCGTTTTGTCTTGATAAATTTTTTGATTATCATCCTCAGTGTCCTCTTGATTCTGTTTTCTTCTTGATTGCGATTGTTTTGGTACATCTGTTTCATCTCGTCTTCCATTTTCTGTTTCATTTATCCGCCCATATAATTTGACGCTTTGGTTTATGCTTTTTCTTCGGTTCTGTTGCCAAACTTTCCGAAGGTTGGCTCAAACCACTTTCTTTTTCCATCATAAACTTTGAACCATCGCCTAGATACTCATCAAGTCCTAAAGCAAAAGGAGGCTGCTTGAAGTATTCTTCTGAAGTGGACTCCAACGAAGCTGTATACACCCCACGCATATTATCCGATCGGCTCTTTCCATTGATATTGTCCACAAGATTTCTTTTACTTTCCACAAACCAATCTATCGCTGAAGTGTTCAGGACAAGGAAAGTCGCACGGAGGTACATACAATAATAGATAATGGCCAGAGTCCTATGACAAACATACAAGGCAATGAATCCATTGCTCCATATTGTGTAGTGCTCCTTTATGATGTCAGCTCTTAATAGGTGGGTGTACTTCATTACTGCCCTCTGCATTCCTGCGTACAGTTGACCGTCTTGTTGAATTAGCTGCTTTCAAAGGTTCTGGAGGAGAACTTGGACTAGGACCTGCCGCCGGCCATGTAAAACTGAACTCATCGCTTACAGACGGCCAAGAATTACGAAGAGCCCATATAAACAGCCACGCTGTCAAAGCCATGTAAACTAAATTGATCACAAGATTAATCCAATGGTGAGTAGTCACACGTTTATGAATTCCCGATTGCATAGCTTGATTTGCTGACGCCATTATGTACAAAATTAGGTTGATAATCATTCCCAAACTCTGGAAGCTAGAAACACAAAAACAAAATATGGGTTATGGTTTATGATCATGATTGAAGGCTAAACGACATTTCATAGCGAAAAAGTGCTTACACAAAAATGACAAGAACAGCAAGCGGGTATTCATGAGCCAAATCCATTGACCAGTTGAAAGCAAAATCCACAAAGAGAAGGATCAACTGGTAAGGAGCGAATGCATGAGGATCTCCATAATGACCAAAGCCAAAAAGAAAGTCATCAGCTTCAGCAGTACTTGGTGGAGTTACATCACGAGGGATTCTTTTCTTAGATAGAGATGCGTCACCAGATCCCTCTTCTAAACTTTTCTTTCTTCCTTGCGAATTTCTCATCTCCTTTGTGAAGAAAAATCATTAAAAAACTTCATATAATGATTTTTTCCATGATGGTATTTTATTTAGCTCCAAAACTCTATAAATGCAGTATTTAAAGCTTACATACCTGTGCATACATTGCTCCTGAACACAAAGGACAAAGGCTTTTTAATGCATAAAAAACTACGGTTTGGTTGCACAATGATTGGGAGATTTTTTAATCCTTCTTTTCTCAATCCATTCCTTTGTGAAACGGATTCTTTTTTGTAGAAAATCTTTCAAGCGAATAATATTTTCAGTTACAAAGAAAACACATGATACAGCAAGTTGTAAACTGCAGGTGTATTGAATATAGTGTTTTTTATTCATTCCATTTAGCATTATGCGGGCATTGTTTGCCTTTTCATGGTCGCCTGGATACTTTAACGAAAAATGGGACCAAGCTCAAGGCTCAGGTTTTATTCTCGGTGACGGGAATGTAACAACAAAACTTTTTTTCCCAACTGGCAACTTGGCTCGCCAGATTCGCCTTTTTTATCAGTGCAGTCATCAGCCACATATATCTTGTCTCGTATGTTATCCCCTCTCTGGCCTCTCCATTTGCATTGTGAAGCTTTAACAAGTATCCAAAAAACAGTGGTCTCCCCTTCGTCCCTACTTCCTTTCTCACACATCGTGCAACTTTTCAATGGTAATCGTCCCTTTCCTTGAATAAATGAATGAACTTGCTTTATTCAGAAAAGCTGCTCAGATGAAGCATTCATTCATTTAAAGCTATTATTGGTCTTTTTTTCTGGTCTGGCTCTTATTCTCAACGTTTTCTCTATTGTATTCTAATTAAGGTTGAGTTTGCAAGTGTAATTTACTTTATTAATGACTTGTGTACTTGATCAGCCTCAATTGCCAGAATTGCATAATGAATGAGGAAAAACTTTAATGTCACACGTTTCCCTAATTTTCAGCTGAATACATACTCTGAGCTGAGCTAATGAAAACTTTATGTGTTATTGAAGTAGTAAAGTATGTTTTATCCTTCATTCATTTTACGGAGTTTTCCTCTAAATAGAATAATTACAAAATATCAGATTCAGTTATGCGGGCAAAATCGACTGTTATACCACTTGTGGCTTTATTGATGTTTGAATGACAGCACGCATCTGACGACCAGCATCGTTAAAATATGTTTTGTACTGTAATTTTTTGACTATTTTTTTACCCTTCCGAAAAAATGAACAGGTATGAATTGAATCTGGAATCTGAACAGATACTTTGATCCGGTAATAAAGGGTGTGTGAAAAGGATACTGGAAAAAAAGTGTAATAAAAGACCCACACCCTTTTCCCGTGCTACTTGCCTAAAATAAATAGCATGACGTATGCATGACTTTCTAGTAAGCAACTTCCCTTTTTTACAACTCACGTCTAGATTGTCTGTTTTTTCAAGGGAGGAAAGTTAAAGTCAGTTTTGGCTGGATCACCACCCAACCACTTGTGGCAACAACCCATTCAGCATCCGACAGGAGCTACACCACTTGTATCATATTTTTACTATTCTTTGGCGTTTGCGGGGAGAGTACTTTGTTGGATTACACCGTATTTTCACAGTTTATCTCTTTAATTGTCTCAATTGCATGCATGCTTTCGCAGTAGAATAGTGACAGCGGTGGATAATAATGATGAGATGGGAAATGATAAGTAATCATAGGGGGAAATAAGCTTTAAGGGTATGAAGGATTGCTACGTTTCACATTGATGAGAAGATGATAATGCTACAGAACAGATTAGAGTTTACCATGCAATCAAGTATTTTTTTGTTGCTGTTGGTTCACACTCATACAAGTGGTACTGGGTAAGTAATGGAAGCCAGATTTTTATAGGTCTGGAGGATTGAAGTGATTAGTTAAAAAAGTATAGGGGTTGATGGATGCTGGCTGGTATATAAAGAACTGTTTTCCATGATAAGTTTTGAGTTGACCTGCAGACTTCAAGTCTGCAGGGTCGATGTCCACAACATCGCGTTTTTAGTTGTTTTGCTTTCGTTGAGTTAAAGTATATTTTTCGGAAGGTGCTTTTGATAACAAGAGAGATCCCACAAGAGCTAGGTTTACCAAGGAATTGCTGGCAGGCCAGGGAAGGTAACTTTGACATATTTTAATATTATATAACTTTTTAAAATATACTTCAGAGTGATTCATTTAATGCTGAGGGAAGTCGTGAAAAAAGCTTTACGTTTCATTAATTTAATGAAATTATTTTTTTAATATTTCAGGTTGAGAGGAGCTTCATTTCAAAATGTTGCTGTTCTGGATACAAAATGGCTTGCCAGTCCACAGTTGCAGTCTAATCGAGTTACAAACACAGCTTATAATAAGGTAAATTGAAAGTAAATCTAAATTACTTAAACAGTTTGGCTTAACAGTTATTATCATATTATTATGATGAACGAAATTTTACTTATAGTTTTCTAATAGAACTTCTTTCGTTCTCGTTTCTTGTAGAAAAATGTGCTACTATCCTGTGCATCCATCTACGGGCTCAGATAACTGGCGAAAAGGAAAGGAGGGCTCGGCCGTGCCAATCTAAAGTGGCTGAGATTTCAAACGAATTTGCTGCAAAAAAGTGCCCGTTTTATATTTTGTTTTTATTCCGTGATTTATTTATGTGATTTTTCGATTTTTACATTTTTCAAACAATAATTAAGTTTTGGGTTTTGTTTTATGCATGCCGTTATCCTTTTAGTTGAGTTTTTGATTAGCTTTATGTTTTTTGTGTTGATTTTGAGTTTTGTTGGATTTTGTTTTGGTATGATTTTTGTTTGTTTGATTTATCAAATATCATTTTACTGATAACAGGAAAAATACAAAAAAAAAAGAAACTAGTAGTTAGTGAACTTAAATTAGTTCGAAAAATATAAACAGATTTTACTATTCAGTGCCAGTTTATTTGAACGTTTTTGTGAAAATAGTTTTGTCAATAGCTCAGGGAATATTATAATTTCATATTTATATAGCCACACAGAGTATTTTGAAATGAAAATTTTCCAAAACTCTTAGATGAATTGCATCTAGACAATCAGTCTTTGTAAAAACTAAACAATTTGTAATTGTTCACTAATTTAGAAGAAATGTGGTAAACCCGTTTAATTACGTTCTGTACTATTTTCGTTATGATTTGGTTTTGGTATTCACCAAATGTGCCTTCTTGTGGAATATTTGTAGTCGTCTCAAAAAGCTTTTATATGATGTTTTGAATTTGTGTCAAGTGTCGATAATAAATCATGAATGACTATTTCAAACTTTTGAAAACATTTTGTATTTGTTCCTTATGAAACTGCTCACATGCTTTCCAATTCACCGCGTGGAACAAATTTATCGTGATCGTGCCTGTTTTCGTTCCTGCTTCAAGTACAACAAATCTAACTTTTCGTGACACTTTACCAAACACAAATTGCATTTTTTTCTGTCTTTATTTCCAGTTTCTGGGTCGACAAGTCTAAAAGTTATTAGAAATGTGCGATATTTGATGAAATTGACATGCAACTTTTATTGCCAATTTAACCCATACCACTGTCCATATCCATATCCATGTACCACTGTCAGCTCTTGACCACACAATTTTCGCATGCATCAAATATAAGTTTCAGCAAACTGGCCAGGGTTATGTTATGTTTCCTCTGTTGATGTAATAAATAAGCAAAACAATTATTATTTTGTTAGCGTTGAGTGATAGCCTAAAAACTAAATCGATATCGTCAAACATTTCATGCAATATTACTTTAATAGAATTTCACGCTTTAGAAAAAAAAAGTTGTTTACGGTCGTCGTTGAGGACCCCTGTCAGTTTTATAGCACACTCCGCTGGTCGAAAGTCAAATTAATATTGTCATATTGTCTCGTAGTAGTACACGCACCCATAAAGTAGTTTTCCCTTTGGTACTAAACATCAATAAATCACCTTGCCCCAACTTCATCAACACTATTTTCATAATGAAAACCTTGAAACTCTGTTCAAGTTCGCTTTAAAAGCCGTTATTTATGCAAAGTTCATTTTTCGTTGCTGGGCTGTAAAACCTCACGACACGGGACTTATCCTAGCCGAAAAGCCGACTTTCTCTCATTCTCTTTTTCAATGTTCACTGGAAAGACGTACAAATCCTTGGCGTTTAGATAACTTATCCCAAAACTATGATGAAAAGTTGCCTGATCGTGACTATGGTGAAAAGAGTTTCAGGGATCTTTTGCATGTCCATTTGCATAAGTATCTGCCTAATCCCACACAGTGTGAATGGGAAGAAGTGTCCTGGAAAATGCATCTACAATGTCACAGACTGCAAATCCAATGGAGGAAAAATTGCTGGATATTGCACCAACGACCTGGCGTGTTGTGATTGTAATTCAATCAGTGATATATCATAGTAATTAATTATGGGTTCACCTTAATTTTAGTATTTCTCTCTAGATTCTTTCAAGAAAATTGGTTCATGTGGTGCAAAAATGAGCAAGTTGGCCACAGCTATTTTCCAGTCGCCCGACTATCCTGATACAAGCTCTGGAGATATAGTTTGCCAGTTTGATTTCGAGCTTAGCTCTAATGCAACCGGTGTTAGGTAGGCAACCAAGTTACAAAAGTTAATCATGATACAAGTATTAAGCAAGAATTAATTATTGGCACAATTCCACTACCAGTGTTGACTACACGGATGTTCTAATGGATGGAAGAGGATTCATAAAGCACAGTGCATGCGAATCTGACGTCTTTTATCTTAAAGGCTTTCCAAACTGGACGCCTCCAGCACAATGTGGAAATTTAACTAATTACGTTGCCGTAATTGACCTAGGAAATCGGTTAACAAAAAACATGAAAACTCTAACAGTGTTAGCCCTCATGTCGAGTAATAAGTACCGCTGGAATGTGAAGGTCACACAGCATTTTAATGAAACGAAGAAGAAAAGTTTTACATACACAACAACTGAAAGTCCTTCAAAGAGAATAGACGATGACGACGACTCTTCTGAGCGTGAGTCTCCATACGATCCATCCAAAAGGAAAAGATTGTACGAGGAAGAAAGTGAGCAGGATGAAATACAAAGAATTACGCAACTTATCGCGAATTCCAATGTACCCCGGGTGAGTTTAGATGTGTCCATGGGTTTTGATGATGAAACTCAGGATTATATAGAAGAGCCTATGATTGTCAACGGGGAAGATACTGAAATATCTACTGTTCCTTGGCAAGCAAGCTTGAGGAGTATTGTAACACCACGGCTTGCAAAACTGTTGCCTCAGCTAAAATTGAAAAATTGCACTATTGATGAAGGAATACACTTTTGTGGCGGAAGTATCATATCTGATCGTCATATATTATCGGCAACTCACTGCTTCCTAATCGGGTAAGGAGGAATTGATGCATAATAATTTCAGCAAAAGATTTACTTTAACTATACATCCTGTACTATAACTGCATATTGTATTCCATGTTGCAGTGAAAAACTGCAAACTTGGCAAAAGACATCATCGATGAAGATTGTCCTTGGTGACAGCAACCTTTGCGACGAAAGTAAAGATGGAGTTCAAGAATTTAAAGTGGAAAAAGTTTACTTTCATTATGCATACGATACAGAGGCCATTCTTAATGATGTAGTTGTAATCAAACTAGACCGGAAGATTCGCTTTTCAGATAAAATACAAACGATAAAAATGGCAACCCATGGAGCCAAGTTAGACCATCAGATTGCATTTGCAAGTGGTTGGGGGCTGACTAACTTAACGGCAGAAGAAAAAGCCAGGACACCAGAGCAGCTGCAGTCCGCTCGGGAAATGTTTGTAGGTAATAGCAGCTACTGTAAAGACCAGCAAATGCGATTGTATCCAAAAATTAAAAGTGAATCATTAGTTAAGTACCCAAAGTACGTGGCTGTTTTCAGCTCATTGCTATGCACTTATGTTCGAAATGGAAGTTTGGCAAGGGTCGTTGGACAGGTAAATGGATTATATTATACTTTTACGGTAACTGATACACTGAAGTAATTCAAGTGTTTTACATAGGGAGATAGTGGTGGACCCTTGATCCTCATGAATGGTCTCGTCAGCAACTCATCTAATGACAGGTCTTCGTCTTCGGAAGAGAAAACGGATCCTATTTTGATTGGGGTAATAAGCTACATGATCCCTATTCCACATGAAGTCAAAGAACATGACGTTTCAAAGTACGTTGACTTTTATCAAAGTGTACCATATTACAGAAAATGGATTGATTTGGCAATGCAATAAAATGATTTTCACTCGTTTGTATGAATATGAATTTTCTTTCCATAAATAAACTCTCCGGTTAAGTGTGCTGCTAAACGTTTACTATTCCATTTTCTATTAAATCTCTTGACATCACATTTTGGTACTCCTTTTTTCTTCTAGATGTTAACTTGCTAATACAAAATGTATACAAAACATAATACACGAAGTAAGTTAAACTCAGGATACAAATTGCGATGAAAATCACCATTAAAGTGACAAGCGCAAGTATAGCAATTTCATACGGAGCAAAAGGCGGAACTTCATTCCATTTCAGTCCTGGGAT
This sequence comes from Salina celebensis, assembly GCA_036561885.1. Classification (NCBI taxonomy): domain Eukaryota; kingdom Metazoa; phylum Arthropoda; class Collembola; order Entomobryomorpha; family Paronellidae; genus Salina; species Salina celebensis. The sequence goes on along the minus strand of JAAXOA010000197.1, from coordinate 9,722 downwards.
CCATTGTTCATTATGAAAGTTTTGATAGGTCCTGCGGTCGACCCTACACAAACGATAATTGTTATTTAACTTATAAAAATTGTAATACATTAGATTTAGCTCAGGTGATGGTCTTTTAGATGGCTTACTCAATATTGGTGTACATGGCTGCAGATATCGTTTGGATTTTGGATATAAAAATTATCACCGTGTCGCAGATCACCACGGAAAAGTGAAGATGAACAAGAAACTCGTAACTTTTCTAAATTCTACTACATGACTACTTTTGTTTGTAACTAAAATATGAACTTGATGTTATTTTTATTCTAATGACAATGCTAATTTTAAAAGTATAATTACCCTTGGCCACACGACGAGCCTCAAGAAATTATGTGTTATGAGAATTCATGAAAATCTAACATTTTGACGTTTTGAGAAGGAATCAGTAGTTTCATTGCACTGGCTAAATATAGTCTTAAATTTTACAGCGAATTGTCACGAAACAGTGAATTCAACCTGTACCAGAGTTTAAAAAATAGCCCGATGTGCTACCGTAATTGGCTTGTTTTGCTTGATTTAAATTGCAAATGTAAGCAAATTAGAAAATGAAGAGGAAAACTTTTCATAATAACTCCTGGACATCATAAATACATGCCTATATGCGATTACATAAGATGACAAGTTATCGAAGTAAGGTGAAATCGCGTGGTTGTAGATGTAATGCTCATTACTATTACGCTAAGAAAAATGCTACACAAAAAACAAATTACACTTGTTAGGAGGCGCCAGATTTTTCGGGATGTAATGGCTATGAATAATGTTCTTTTCACTGATCATTGAGTTTTAACTGTAAAGGCAAAATTTATTACGTAATGTAACAAAATACTTTTCCAGTAAACAAAAATAGCCTGCAATCAAATGCACGTTAAAAAATTACTTGAAGAATGCCTTGTCCTTTTGACGGCACCACTCTATGTCAGCATAAATGGATAAATCTGAGAACCTTTCCATCCAACTTTGGATACAACCTTCAATGGAAGGCTGGTATTCCTTCAAAAAAACGTTTCCACACTCTGAAAGATTCAAAAAACATCATGGTTATAAAAATTTACAATAAAGTCAGTTGGTAATATTTATATCTCAAAGCAAACCCTGACCTCCTAAAGTGAGATTAGGCTGACTCAAAATTTTCCTAGGCTTCTTCCGGTCCATAACGATATCCCTCCACTTAGCCCATGGATACGTCCCGTCATCATTTACAGCCGAGTATTTATCAAACATTTCTTTTGCCCGGTTAATGTCCGCAGTAGATTTATAAACTTGAAGTTTCAAAAGAAACGCGTTCATCGCTTGACGACCAACAGTGTTCATTTTGCATCTATCTACGTGCAAAAGCAAATCAGGCTTTCCATCGCACCCAACAGTTTCTTCAACTGTGATAAAGTCTTGTCCACCCTCGAGGAGGACTTGCAAAATAACAAAAGCAGCTTGGGAGTGAGCCTGCATCCATGCCTTTGTTTTCGGCTGGTACATTTCCAATGATTTCACTCCAAAGAGCACACTCGAGAGCCAATTGGCGTAGATCACCTCATCAGCTTCATTTCCCGTATGGCCAAAAATCCTGATCCAAAAAAAAAAGATTACTGATTATATAAGAACTTTAAATATTTGCTAAACTGAAGTCTGTAAGTCTTACTCGACAACAGATTTCTCGAGTGATAAAAGTATTCCAACAGTCTCCGCCCTACACTCTTCATAAGCTGACCCTAGTGAAGTGAATACTGAATCATACGTGTCTCCCTCCTCGTAAACACTTTCAATCTTAGGCAACCGTGAAAAAATGTTGTATTCATTATGAATTCTACCAATTGTATTTTCAAATCAAATTACTTTTTGATATACTTATATATCTTACCAATTCATTAGTAACTGGATTTTTCAGGTCAGCAGGATAGTTGGTAGTACCATCAGCATCTCTTTTCAATAGCTTGCCCGATCCATGTCCGAGAAGTTCATGAAGTCCAACTTGAACCTATTCAAAAAGGTACAATATTTAATCAATTTCATTTCAATTTAAATAGTCTAAACTTACTTCATACCTCAAAAGCAGCGGTCATGTAACCAATCAAATTTTGTTTATCTGCATCTCCCAGAAATGGAGTCGTTTTATCTTTGAAGCTGGCCTGAATTACATTCCCGAGTGACACATTTTTAAACCCTTCCGATTGCCTTATTTCATCATAATTGGGAATATTAATTCCCGCCGGAATTCCACTCCCTGCAAAAGTTACCACATCTAACGCAGTGAAATCTGGTTTTAGAAACACATCTTTCTCAAATTCTTTCGGCCAGGGTAGCAGTTTCAAGATTTCCTCAGCTTTAGACACTAAGTTCGCAAATATTTCAGACACTTTTCTGTCAACAACGCTAACAAAGCCTTCGAATTCTCCCCTGGTTCCGGTAGGATCCCGATAGGTTTCAATGAATCCTATATAAGTCTCTACAGGTGGGCTCTGATTTTTAATCCATTCACGGGATCCATCCTTGTGCGCTTGCAAAGATCCTTTCATAAAGCTGTCCACGTAAAAATTCAACATTTTCTTTTCAGTTTCATTAGAAGCAAACTCTCGAGCCTTAGTTAGGTGATCTGACACTTTTTTCATTAAAGGGGCGTAGTCCCCTCGGGTAAGAAGAATTTTCTTGTCCTCAAATGTGTGGGTTGCTGTAGGCTCACAATCCGTTTCGTAAGAAGCACTTCGAATCTGTTATTATTCGAATTTATTATTAAATCTTCTAATATGAAGTACATGAACTATCAATTAAATATCAATAACGCGACATAAAAATTATTTACCTCGTATGTGACATTTTCCCCGCAAACAGTTTTAAAGCAACGGGTTATGTAACCTTCCAATCCATTTTTCTTCATGAATCTATTGATAAGCTCAGAATCTTCTTGGGTACAATTTGGCGAAAAGTACGTCGTTACACCCTATAGAAACCAGAATTCTCCTTAGTTACAGTTTGTACTTTTACAGTCATCTTTATCGTCCCAGTTACCTTTTCTCCTAGTCCCAACTGTTTCTCTTTATCCGACAAGGAATACAATTTGTCTTTGACATCGTTCCATTTTTCCAACACGACATCGTTGCAGGAGTGACCCCCAAACTTGGCCTTCTTAATAAGCGATTCCAGCTTGTTGACGGGTAAACCAGGAATCACTTTGGTGTCACCATGGCCTACGACAACAAGAATTCAATACCTCGTTCGGTTGATGGTTTAAGATAATAACTTAAGAGCGAATTAGAATTACGTACCTTTATAGTTTCCCATATCAGAGAAGACTGAGCAGGCATAGACAAGTACAGCTTTCCATTCATCCTCGGTGAAGTCACAGTCGCCAATAGCAACTTTCTTTAACTCTTCTATGCAATTAGACCTAAACAGATCATGTAGAATCGCAAAAACCGCTGGAGACTCAGGAGATGTCTGCCAAGAAAACCAAATTCACGAAATTCACTGAATTCAGAATAAAAAAATAAGTAAACTGCTTGTTATTAAACTCTACCAACCTGGACTAAAACAATCAAACCTCCAGCCCAACAAGCCTGACTAAGATGATATGCGTATTTCTTTTCTTTCTCAGTGAGTCCCTCAAACGCTTTCGAACAATCCAAATTCACTATTGGTTGGTCCAGTGGTGTAATATAATGACTCAATGCTTTAGGATCCATTTTCTTTAAAAGTGCCAATAGGACAGGGTTCGGAAACTATCAAAACTTCGTTTCTAACAGAGACGCCTACAAAAACAGGCTTTTGTTTTGATGAGAATGAACCGGCGAAATGTAAACAACAACCGCAATAATATTATGAGAAAACAGCAGATCCGAGTGCAATATAGCCGACAACGGTAGAAGCGCAAAACCTCCGACATTTTAAAATTTAATTTGTCATGTACCTTATCCGACAATATTCTGAAAGTGCAAGAATCTACCACATGGAAACGTTAACTCTCAATTTCCAAACTAGAGCTTCCTTTCTAGATTGTATATTCAGTTCAGAATATTGATATATTCGTACAATTCGTATGCAAATTCGACGTAATAGGGTTGATTAGAAGCAGCTCCTTATGGTGTATGGTAGTTCGAGTTGATTTTTGTATTCTCGGTTTGGTTGGAACAACTATACAAGTCAGCCTTTGTCATACATAGCGAGCTGTTTCTAACCATTTTCAAACAAACAACCCAAGAGTTTTTTTTTAAATCGAGACTCGAACCCTCATAAAAATTGTTTTTGAGGACTCATTGAATGTATGCAAAATTAATTAGTTTTGTATTAAAAAAATATTTATTTCAACATGATGTTCGTTTGTTGAAAAACTGTAGGTGAAATATTCATGGAAAGAGATTAACCGTAGACAACAGCACGTCCAGCGAAGACTGGAGCAGCGTATCCGAAAGCTGGGGCAGCAAGAACTCCTGGAGCTGGAACTGGCTCTGGGGCAGCAACGGCGATGGCAACGGCCAAAGCGAGGACAAGAAGGGTAGCGATCTGTAAGTAGAAATTTGAATGTAAAAGAAAAATATTCAGTTAAAAATATATAAAGCATTGAATTCAAAGAATTGCAAACTTACGAGATTGAACATGGTGATTGCTTGGTTTAGTGGTGGACCACGAGAGAAGTTAGAGGAAGAATTGGTTTAGAGAATTGACTTGAATCTGATAATTTTGGCTATTTCTGGCCCTATTTATACTGGTATAGAATTGCAAACTTACGAGCTTGAACATGGTGATTGCTTGGTTTAGTGGTGGACCACGAGAGAAGTTAGAGGAAGAATTGGTTTAGAGAATTGACTTGAATCTGATAATTTTGGCTATTTCTGGACCTATTTATACTGGATTCACTCTTCGACAAATGTCCACAATTTTGATTACATAATCCTTTTCAGACATAATTTTATGATCTTTATGTTGACAACTTCTAGGAAGAACAACAACGCAATAAAGTCATAAAACTTGACAAAAAATCGTCAATATCGCGACCGTAGAGACTGGTTTAGAATCATAGTAGTGACTAGCGTTTGGAAAGATCCTGTTGCGAGACTTTTTTTGTCCTTTTGTCTTCCCGAATCAGTGTGCACGCTTGCTTGCACTTACATGACAGCTTACAAAAAGAAGCCATGTGAATTGGAGAGTAAATCTGTCGCCTCTAACAGTCTCTAACGGCTTATATATCTTATCTGAAACCCGAAATTTTACCGTTACTTGTAACGGTCTCCCTAACGGCGGGGGATGTAGCTCAGATGGTAGAGCGCTCGCTTAGCATGCGAGAGGTACGGAGATCGATACTCCGCATCTCCATCTCATTTTTACATTTTTCGTTGCCCCTCCACAGAATGACAGTTTTGTATTCACTGTAAAAAGCAAACCTGACAATTCTCAATTAAAAAATGTTTTATTTCAAATTACAAACTAATACAATCTCTACTACAACTACATAATACTCTAAGAATAATCTAAAATCGTATCGGCAAAATCGGTGGTTCGATTAGTGGTAATGTGGCGGAAAGTGTTAACTATGGCTGTGAGATTATGCTTACGATCTTTTCTTATCTTATTCGACCCAGTATTAAAATATTCAGAATCACTGCACTTATGTTCTAATACTTGGATTTGAGGAAATATGTCATTCCAAAACTCACAGAACTGTGGTCTGGGGCCTAACTTTATTTCTTGGAAATCAGATCCCACAAATAAGTCGCCGTATGAAGGGATCTCCTTCCCGTATTCCTGCCAATCTGGATGAGGTGTCCTAGGAAACAAAAAATGGAAGTTAAAACTTTACCGTTTGTTAGAATTTCAACAACATTTACCCTAGTCTTATAAAATTTCCCAGCATGGCAACCATATCCTTGCTCAGTTGCACTTCATTGGCCGTGAATTTGTCCGGGAAACGTAGTGCAGGAACTCCAAGGAAGTAGTCTAACTCATCTCCGTGAACAACTCCCATCCAATTGGACCTACTATGGCCTGAAGAAGGATGGGAAAAGACGAAATGATAAGTAGGCATTCCTCTGGATGACCAAAGATCAGAGAACTTTCTAAGTGGACAGGTAAAGTAAAAGTCTCCGATGGCATCTGCTAGCCTTTTTTGATTCTCATAGCCGTTGCTAAGGTTGTTCCAGTTTTTGTACTGTTGAAGAACAACGTTTATGCCAAGACTTGTGGAGACCTCATTGAAAAGATTGTGCATGGTTGCTCTGAACTTGTCATAGGAAACAAAAGTTGGTCCTTCCGACGATATTGCATATACAGACTCCTTCAATATAAGACTTCCAGGGTTCTTGCTACTCCCCACAAGAATTTCGGCAGATTTTCCGAATCCGTATTCTAACGGTTGAGCTGGGTAACTACCAAATACGTCTTTATCTTCAGTTGGAACAAATGGAAATTGGAGTCCGTTTCCATTTGTTCTTTGCATTTCTATTTGTGCATTCCAGATTAACTTTGCATCGATCTTGGATAAGCAATCAAACAATTCATCTGCCGACAACTGCGCCAATATATAGATAAACATCGCTATTAGTTAGTCAACCAAAATATCAGACACAACCACTACGCCTAGATGGCGCTAATTGTAACATTACCGTTCTGGAACAGGAAAGCTGATCAACCAAAAGATTGGTTTTCAGTTTTGCAACCCGTTTTGAGTGAAACATGTTCGGCTGGAAAGGAGAGCCACCAATCATAACCGCTCGCTTGAAATAACCTGGCAAGAGATAAGACAACAAGTGGAAACCCACGAAAGCTGCTCCAATGTCGTGCCCCAGGGTCGTTACACTATCTGCACAGAATCAAAAACAAAATATTGAATATTTCTTTTAAAAGGTATTAGGCGTTTTATTTTGAACAATCGTACACGGATCGCCCCCAAAAAACTCAATATGTTCCTCTATCCACTTGAAAGCTACAACTTGGTCTTGCAATCCCATATTCCCATTGATTAAAGTAGATTCCAAATATAAGAAGCCAAAAGCTCCAAGTCGATACTGTTGGTTATGGTAGAAAAGAAGTTAGTCAAGCCAAGATAGATCAGTTTAACCTGGCCCGATATGAATGTGGCATACCTGGATAGAAACAACGATTGTTTCTGTAGCCGCAACAAATTCAGCAATGGAAGTAACATCTCCCTCGTCCCCTCCACCGCTGAGGAAACCTTCTCCGTGAACAAAAATCAAGACGGGAAACAGGGATTCATTTGAGTCTGTGGTGCTTTCCAGGATTTTTTCTGGGAGCCAAATATTCAAGTAGAGACAATCCTCACTGGCTGCGGAATTAGAATTACTTCCTTTTATTCCACCGATGGAAATCAACTTTGCGATGCCAGTTGAAGTTGTCGTTCTCGACTGAAATCATTGCAAACGCATAAGTTTAAGCTTAACCACATATTTTGCATGTCTTTTGACCTTGATTTGTTTAAATTTAGGACAAATACGCACAGAATAGCACGGAGGTCGCGTTTCGGTAGCGTCCACATTAACTGAATCCCCTGTTGAATGTTTTTTTAACGGAACTGTCGGCTTAAAACGTAAATTCCCGATGGGAGGAGTTGCATAAGGGATCCCATAAAACGCAAACACATTGCTTTCACTTGGAAGCCTATAAAAAAATACTGATTATTTGTAGTTGCAAAAGGGTGGTTATTTTTAAAAACACTTTACATACTTTATCGTTTTTCCAGTAAACGTAGTGGGTGTAATTGTTACTACTGGAACGTTTCCATCTAGTCACAGTTATATTTTTTCGATTAAGTATTTCTGATGTAGTTTCAGGTGTGGCCGCTTTGGTCGTTAGTTTTGGTGTGGCAATCAAGGTAATCGGTTCTGGAGTCGTGGTTGTCGGTTCGGGAGTCGTGTTTGTCGGTTCGGGAGTCGTGGTTGTCGGTTCTGGGGTCGTTGTTGTCGGTTCTGGAGTCGTTGTTGTCGGTTCTGGAGTCGTTGTTGTCGGTTCTGGAGTCGTGGTTGTCGGTTCTGGAGTCGTGGTTGTCGGTTCTGGAGTCGTGGTTGTCGGTTCTGGAGTCGTGGTTGTCGGTTCTGGAGTCGTGGTTTGGAGTCGTGTTTGTCGGTTCGGGAGTCGTGGTTGTCGGTTCTGGGGTCGTTGTTGTCGGTTCTGGGGTCGTTGTTGTCGGTTCTGGGGTCGTTGTTGTCGGTTCTGGGGTCGTTGTTGTCGGTTCTGGAGTCGTTGTTGTCGGTTCTGGAGTCGTGGTTGTGGGTTCTGGAGTCGTGGTTGTCGGTTCTGGAGTCGTGGTTGTCGATTCTGGTGTCGTTGTTGTGGTCGTCGGCTTTCGGGTGGTTGACGTCGTTTCCAAAGTACCGATTGATGTCGTTTGAATTGTGGTTGTCGAAGTCGTTGCACTTTTCATGTCTCTGAAAATGTCCCTCGAAGATTTTACTTCCTCTTCGGACTTTCCCTCAGATATATCCACCAGTAATTTTTCAAACCTTCGAGTGCTACTCGTTGTAGAAACTTGAGTTAAAATTCCTAACCCACGATTAGTATTTGGATTTGTAGCCTTTGATGTTCTACGATAGACCCGAGTCTTTCCACCGTATGCATTTTCTTGTCTACTGGATTTCAGTGGGTCCTCTTCGGAATCTTGATGATGTAACTTCCGCTTATGATGATGATGAAATTTTTTCCTTCTGATTGACCCTCGTTCTTTGTCTGATGCAGTTTTATATGAAGGGATAAATTCTTCAAGACTGGTTACAAGTTTCCCATTGCGCCATATTCGCACAGGACGCGTTATCGTGCAAATGGAAGTATTTGAAGCTATGTAACCTATGAGGACGAAAAACACTATGAACAAGTAATTAAAATGGTTCATTTGAAAATTTGAATTTGATTGTGTGTGTATGAAAATACTTTCTTTTGGGTTTGTGAGATTTTCGTTTCGCCCGTTTGCTTTTGTCTGTGTATCGCTGACCTTGCAGTTAGTGATCATTTGTGCAATATTCCATTCATAATATTTGTCGCGAAAATTGTTTCATTGTATGCACAAAATGAACACGTATAAAGTTTTAAAGAAAAACAGATATTTTATTTGAGTTAAAAATGTTTGATAAAATTAAACAAGTCATGTGCGCTATAAACAAAATGCGGATGGAATCTGGAAATGGAAGCTTGTTAGTGGTAGTTCCATGGGTATTTGTGATATCTTCTTGCATAATAAGCACGGGCAGGTCTGTAGCCAAGATTAATTGCAGGTGTTCCAAACGGATTGTTCCCACTTGGTGGTCCAATTATTACCGTTTCATCGGTTAGGAGGCTTTCGTCATCAGAAGCAACTGGAAACGGAACTCTGCGTCGTCTCACTAATTTTTGTTGCTCGACAGGAATTGCGATGCCATCTGCGTTCATATAGAAAAGTTGTGGCCCTGACGACGCCAAAAGGGCCGGGGGTAGTAGTTCCAGTTGGAGCTCAGTTTCTGAAACGTTGTCGTCCGTTTTGGGAATTGTTGCATAACTGTCCTGTTGCATTTGGTTGGGGAAATCTCCAAAGTCTGGTGTCGGATTTCCTGTGATTGCGTTGGCTAACAGGACGCCAACAAAGAATGAAGAAATCTGTAATAATGGAAGACATAACTTGTTAAAACCACAAAGTTCACTCTTTATAACACAATCCAAGTAAGAGATGCTTGTTACCAGTAAAAACTGCATTTTGTTGTTATGCTGAATTCTGA